>ML675624.1:66043658-66288663 GCA_007922155.1 Mesoclemmys tuberculata | reverse complement strand
GCAAAGAGTCCTTCGCCCCGGCCCTCTGGCAGGGCGGGCGAGCAAAGGAGTCCTTCGCCCCAGCCCTCTGGCAGGGCGGGCGAGCGACAATCAGTTTACGGGTCCGGTCCCTTGGGCAGGGGCCAGCAGGCAACAACGCAGTTCAAGCGCCCCGGACCCTTGGGCAAGGGCAGGCAGGCAGCAAAGCAGTTCAAGCGCCCGGTCCCTTGGGCAAAGGCAGGCAGGCAGCAAAGCAGTCTATGTGGCCTGCTCCCTGGGCAACGGGGCAGGCAACCAAGCAGTCTATGTGGCCTGCTCCCTGGGCAGCAGGGCAGGCTGCGACGGGCGTCTCCCAGCCGTCTGGCCGGCGGTTTAGGACTCTCCCTCTCTCTCACTCGCTGGGGCAAGTGCGGGTATAGGGGGGGGGAGGAGGGGGACGCAGGCCCACCCGTCTCCACTGCATCCCAGCCCAGGGCCCTACCAGTGGCACCGTCAGTACCACTGGTGCAGCGGGGATCCGGCCGCAACACGCCGCGGGGCCTGTGCCCCTTCTCTGGCCAGTAGGCCTGGCTGCCCCTGGGCCACTTCCTCCCCGTCCTCCCAGGAGCTGACCCCGAGCAACCCGGGGGCGGGGTGCACGGCCCACGGTTGGCTCACCCACCCATCGGCGTCCGGAGGCGGCAGCGGGGGCAAGTCCTCAGCGTCCAGCAGCTCCTCTAGGTCCACATGTTCGCTGGGGAACCTGGCCTCTGGCAACTCCTCGAGGTCCGGTCCAGCTTCCGGGGGGGCAGCCGCCGGGAACTCCTCGGGCAGCTCCTCAAGGTCTGGCCCGGCCTCGGGCGGTTTGACCCACCAGGATGGGTCTGGTTCCTCGGGTCCGGCTGGGGTTGCAGGGAGGGGCGGCCACCCCTTAGGGCCCGTCGGCCAGTCCCAGTCTCCAGCGGCCGGAGGGCCTATCCACTCCCGGTATGTGTCCCGGGACCGGCGGGGCTTCGGCCCGGGGCGGCAGACCTTCTCTTCCCCAGCCGGAGCCCAGGGCAGCAGGTCTGCTTCCCTCTTACTGAGCTCTGGGGCTGAGCTTTTATCCTTCCCCTTCCTGGGGAAGTCCCGCCTCCCGGGGCCGGATTGGCCGTCGCCGGCGGGCCTATCCGGCCTGGCCTGCGGGGTTGACAGGCAGCCCAGCGTGCTGGCCCAATCCCGGCTTGTTGCCGGGCAGATTTACTGGGGGCCTCGCCCTGCTGGTCTACTGCTCGGCTCCCAGCAGTCCCTCCCTCGGCTCCCAGTCTGGGGGCCGGCCGAGGTGCCCTTCTACAGAAGAGAACTTGAGAAGTCATTAAAACTAGCCCCAAGCTCTGATGCAAGACCAAGTGAACCTATACTGTTCCTGACAGGTGTTTGTCCAAAGACTTCTGAAAAACCTCCAATGGTGGGGATTCCACAGCCTCCATTGGAAGCCCATTGCAGAGCTTAACTACTCTTATAGTTAGAAAGCTTTTTCTAATATCTAACGGCAATGTCCCTTGGTGCAGATTGAGCGTATTGCTTCTTGTCCTACCTTTTGTGGACATGGAGAACAACTGATCGCACACATCTTTATAACAGCCCTTAACATATTTGAATACTGTTATCAGGTCTCCCTTGCTCTTCTTTTCTCAAGATTTTCTCATGTTTCGGTTTTTTTAGCTGTTCCTCATAGGTCAGGTTTCTAAACCTTTTATCATTTTTGTTGCTCTCCTCTGGACTCTCTCCAATTTGTGCACATCTCAGTACTCCCATTCTCACCAGTGCAGAGCAGAGTCAGACAATTACCTCCCAGGTCTTATATATGACATTCCTGTTCATACATCACAGAATCATAGTAACCTTCCTTTTGCAACTGCATCACGTCGTTGACACGTATTCCGTTTGTGATCCACTATAACCCTCAGATCCTTTGCAACAGTATAACCACTTAACCAGTTATTCCCCATTTTGAAGCTGTGCGTTTGATCCTTCCTTCCTAAGTAAAGTACTATGCAATTGTCTTTATTGAATTACATCTTGTATTTAGACCAGTTCTCCAATTTGTCAAAGTTGCCTTGAATTCTAATTCTGTCCTCCAAAGTGCTAGCAACCCTTCCCAGGTTGGTGTCATCTGCAGCTTTTATAAGCAAACTTTAATTTCCATTCCATTACCCACATCAGACCCGTATGGGTCTCACTATATATGCCCCCGCAGTTTGACAGTGAACCAATGATAACACTCTTTTTGAGTATTGTCTTTCAACCAGTTGTGCACCCACTTTATAGTAATTTTAATTTAGACAGCATTTCCCTAGTTGCTTATGAGAATGTCATGTGGGACTGTGTCAAAAGTCTTACTGAAATCAAGATATATCATGTCTACTGTTTCTCTCCTATCCACTAGGCCAGCAACCATGTCAAAGAAGGAAATGAAGATGGTTTGGCATGATATGTTCTTGATAAATCCATGCTGGCTATTTCTTATGACTCAATCTGAATTTTTTTCTGGATTTTCAGTTCACAATTTTTTTTGCAAATTTTTATTTTCTGTTCCAATTTAAAAAAAAAATTTACAAAAAAAATTGCATCTTGAAACAGAACTGGAAAACAATTTCCCACCCGCATATAGACACAAGGTCACAGAAAGAATTATAGGCAGAGGAGGGAATCAGAGCACCACATGTTAATGCATTCTTGAAAGGTTAAGCTCCACAAATGGTTGGTATGCTGTAGCTTTGTTGTTTCTTTATCAATTTTTAAAAATCATAGCCAAGGCATTAATCCTAGTTCAGGACAATGTATGGTCTAGAATGATACTTGTAGGAAAAAACCCCCTAGTTTTGAGTTATTGAAGCAGATATTAATCTGAAAAATGTCTTCATGGAAACCACTTTTTCTAATGGTCAGATAATGGAAAAATAAGCTAATGGATTTATATGAAACTTTCCAAATAAAAGAAAATCACATTGCTGGGAGCCTTTCACAAGCACAAAGGTGGAAAGGTTAGAAATGGTGTGCTACAGCAGCCTTAACTATACCATTCATACTGTGATGCTATAATTACAGTTCAAGTACGTAGAGGCATGTCTCGGTTCATTCCTTACTTTATTTATTCACTATTCCTTCATTACTGTAATCACCCTGAAGTCAGATACCCTCCCTACCGCCTCCAGTTTCAAAATAGACAGATGTTTTTGAATACATTTGGACTATCGTTATACACAAGAGCATATTAAGAACGGCAATAAAATAAATATATCTTATAACTACAATATAAACAGATATCTGGAAAGCTAAATACAGTGTTTACTCATAAATTTATTTCTGACCTTTCAAGTTTGATCGAACAAATATTTGGCCAATTAAATGTTTGCAGCTTTGACACAAGTACAATATAATCCTTAGATCATAAGAACATAATAATGGCCATAATGGGTCAGACAAATGGTCTATCTAGCCCAGTATCTTTCTTCCAACAGTGGGCAATGCCAGATGCTTCAAAGGGAATAAAAGACCAGGGCAATTATCAAGTGATCCATCCACTGTCGTACAGTTCCAGCATCTGGCAGTCAGAGACTTATCAAAACCCAGAGCATGGGGTTACATACCTGACCATCTTGGCTAATAGTCACTGATGGATCTCTCTAATTGTTTTTTAACCCGGTTATACTTTTGGCTTTCAAAACATCCCCTGACAACAAGTTCCACAGGTTAACTGTAGTTTGTGTGAAGAAGTACTTCCTTTTGTTTGTTTTAAACCTGCTGCCTATTAATTTCATTGGATGACCCCAGGTCCTTGTGTGATGTGAAGAGGTAACTAACTCTTCCTTCTTCGCTTTTTCCACACCATTCATCATTATATAGACCTCTATCATATCGCCTCTTAGTTGTCTCTTTTCCAAGCTGAACAGTCCCATTCTTTTTAATCTCATATGGACCCTGTTACATACCATCAATAGTTTTTGTTGCTCTTCTTTTGTGCCTTTTCCATTTCTAATATATCTTTTTTTTTTTTTGAGATGGGGCAATCAGTACTGCACATAGTGTTCAAGGTCTGGACATACCATGGATTTATATAGTGGCATTGACATTTACTGTATTATTATTTATCCCTTTCCTAATGGTTTCCAATATTCAATTAGCTTTTTTGACTGCTGCTGCACATTGAGTGGGTGTTTTCAGAGAACTATCCACAATGAGTCCAAGATCTTTTTCTTGGGTGGTAACAACTAATTTAGACCCCAACATATTGTATTTATATTTCAGATTTGTTTTCCAAACACTTTGCAATTATCAACATTGAATTTTATCTGCCATTTTGTTGCCCAGTCACCCAGTTTTATGAGATCTCTTTGTAACTTTCACAGGCTCCTTTGGACTTACCTATCTGGAGTAATTTTGTATCATCACAAGCTTTACCAGCTCCCTGTTTACCCCCTTTTCCAGATCATTTATGAATATGTTGAAAAACACTCATCCAAGTACAGATCCTTGGGGAACACCACTATTTACTCCTCTCCATTCTGAAAACTGACAATTTATTCCTACTCTTTACTTTTAACCAGTCTATCATTTAATCAGTTACTGATCCAGGAGAGGACTTTGCCCCATGACTGCTTACTTTGTTTAAGAGCCTTTGGTGAGGGACCTTGTCAAAGGCTTTCTGAAAGTCCAAGTGCATTATATCCACTGGATTACCCTTTTGCACGTGTTTGTTGACACCTTCAAAGAATTCTAATAGATTGATGAGGCATGATTTCCCATTACAAAGGCTGTTTTGACTCTTCCCCAACAAACTGTGTTCATCTATGCGTCTGATAATTCTATTCTTTACTATAATTTAAACCAATTTGCCTTGTACTGAGGCACAATTGTCTCTTGAGCTTTTTTAAAACTAGGTGTCATGATAGCTATCCTTCAGTCATCTGGTACAGAAGCTGATTGAAATGATAGATTCCATACCACAGTTAGTAGTTCTGCAGTTTCATATTTGAGTTCTTTCAGAACTCTTGGGTGAATATCATCTGGTCCTGATGACTTATTACTATTTAATTTTTCAATTTGTTCCAAAACCTCTTTTATTGACACCTCAATTTAGCACAGTTCCTGAAATATGTCACATACAAAGAATGGCATAGGTGTGGGAATCTCCCTCACACCTTCTGCAGTAAAGACCAATGCAAAGAATTCATTTAGCTTCTCCACAGCGGACTTGTCTTCCTTGAGAGTTCCTTTACCATCTAAATCATCCATTTTTATGATCCCATGAGCTGCAAGAAAATTATTTTTTTGGGAATACATTACCCACAGAAGTAGAGATACATGTCTATGTGATTACATCTGTGGATGGGTTGTCTTTAGGAACTGAACCTGGGACATCTGAATTTAAAAGCACGTACCTCTGCTGTTTGAAGACCAATGTCCATTATCTCAGAGGCAGCAGTGGAATTATGAACCTTTTTTCCAGGTATATCCCCTAGAAGGGACAAAAGAGTTGGCATGTAGTCACACATAGTCTAGGTCACACTTTATTTTATAAGTTTGGGAAGTGTTGAATTTACGATTTCTTAATTATTGGTAGATCTGGTGAAAAGGTTTCAGAGGGAACCATTTTCCATAATAAATTTTTTCCATACATTTCATCCAAATATAAATATTTCATGGGAATGTGTCAATTTCTAACCAAATTTTTGAGGGGAGAAACTGGACAGTACCATTTCACTACATAGCCTATGAGCTCTTATCTTAGCCAGCATCCACCTGAGCATTCTCATTTGGGCAGTGTGAAATAGTTGTTCTTCGCCCTTCCTCATTGGCCAGCATTCTGACCCATACAATCATGGTCTTATACACTTTGTTCTTTAATTTATTTGACATATTCTTACCCCAGAAAACTTCCTCCAGTTGCACCAGGTGCTCCTTATAAGACTCCTAACATCCTCATCCCCATCATAGCTCAACACTGAACCAAGGAATTTAAATTGTTGCTCAGATTTTATCTCCATACCCTCTAGTTTTACTGTCTTCTCTTTGTCCCTGTCAGTGAAGCATCCACATATGTTACATCTTTGTTGGCTGATTAATAAACCATTTTCTTTTAATGCAGCCTTCCATTGTTCTAGATCTCTTTCCAATTTGCATGTATGCTCATGTCACAGCATAATGCCATTGGTGAAAAGCATGCTCCGTGGAGCTTGTCCCCTAATCCTCTCTGTCAAGGTGTCTATTACAATCACAAAAAGTAATGGATTTAAGATTGATCCTTGATGTAGACCTAGCATCCTAATGATTGACTCGCTCTAGTTGCGGCTGCTTCTCATTATTACTATGCAACCCCCATACACGACTATGACACCTGAACATCTGTCTCCAGCCGATTGTTTGCCTGCAGACCATATCACCATATCAATTCTCTAGAAACTCTGTCATAAGACTTCTCTGAGTTCACAAATACTAAATTCAATTCCTTAAGTTTCTCCCTATGAAGTATTCAAGTCGCAAACACTGCATCCATTGTTGATCTTCCTGGCATAAACTCAGATTCGTTATTGCTTACCTAGTGCTCCAGTTCCTCACAGTCTTTTCTCGATAATTCTTTTCAATCTTTTCATTGTGTGACTCATTAACTTGATGGATCAGTAATTACTACATTCTTGCACATCCCCTTTACATTTAAAGATAGAAACCAATATGTTCTTCTTCCAGTCATTGGATATTTTCCCACTTCAGAGGATTAAGTGGAAGAAGTTCATTATCCTCACCTTTTCCTCAGGGTTGAATGCTTTAAATGCCTTTACAAGTACACTCTCTGGTCTCAAGGACTCCCCACACTTCATCATCCTTAAAGTTGTCTGAGTCTCCACAATGGTGATAGGGCTTGCAAGTTTATTGCTTGAGCATATTTCCCTCAACAGTTTCCTTGGATTCTATTCATTGAGCAGTTTCTCACAAAACCATTGCCATTTCCCAACAATTTCACTGTCTTCCACCAGTATTCTTCTGTTTTCAACTTTGATACATTTCACTGCTCACAAATCCTCAGTGCTTCTTTGCCTGATCTTGGCTAATCTGTATATTCCTTTTCCCCTTTCCTTCATAAGTAGTCCTGCATATAAGGCTTTCACAGCTGCTTCTTGCCTTTTTTCTTTATCATCTTGTGTTTCTCATAACTTTCCATGATTCTTACTTTCTACCATTGCTTAAATCTTTTCTCTTTCTTCTTTACTGCCTCCTGCACATTGTTGACACCCCCCCACCACCACTACATCTCCTTGCCAGGAAATTTTCCTCCTTTCATTTGGCCTCAGACAGCTTTTGTTTTTTCTGTAATAAGTCTTGATGTTTTCCCCCAAGCCTCACTGGTGTCATCCTGGTTGGTTAGGTTGTTGCCCAACTCCTGTAGAACATCATCCTTAAATCTGAGACTAACTTCCCTATTCACAAACCTACACCATTTTATCATTTGTGTGACACTTGAAGTTTTGTCCCATACTAACCTTTTCATCCAGAAGTCCATCACAAGCAACCTGCTCTCCTGGAAACAATTTATGGTTTGTCACGGTCTTTAGATCTCTTCTCATTAGGAAGTAGTCAATCTGAGACCTATTAGCATTGATCTTGTATGCAATTAAATATTCCTCCCTCTTCACAAAGTATGTATTGGCAACAATCAGGCCATGCATACTGGCTAAGTGTAAGATATCCTCATCAGCTTCCTCCATGACAGTCATCATAGGCTTCGCTATGCTCTTCCACACATGTCCAGTGAGATCTGCTCCAATAGTCAGGCACTCTGCTTGCAGCACTTCACTTATCACTCAGTCCAGAGCTTCTGGGAATTCCTTTTTCTCCTCTGTAATACAGCTTGCCTGTGGCACATATCCACATCTAACATTAAATCTTTTGTCTCTTCTCAGAGCTAGTCTAACTTTCATTTGGATATCCAGTTTCCTTCTCTTCAGTGTTTTGGGTACTTCTCTTAGGCTGGGTCTACACTGACAGTGGCAAATTCGTCACCATCAGATTGATTGCTCTGGATCGACTGAGCGGTCTGTGCAGCACAGTGTGGATGGCACGCGGAGGAGATGCTGCGAAGTCGACGGGAGATATGCAAGTGATTTACGTCACTTGCATATCTCCTGTCAACTGCCGCCGAATCTCAAAGGTAAGTGTAGACTGGGCTTTAGTTTCCTGTTAATTGATCCCACTGTCACGCGGGCTGCATTAGGAGGGGGGGGCATTTGTGTAATTAGACATTAATATGTCAAAAACATAGTGATTCATGTGAGACATACCATGTCAGGTACTGTTAGAAAGGTTATAATATGCTGAATAAGATGATAATATTTGGGTTCATGTGTAATATGTGTAAGGAAAGTTATGGAGATCTTTGATATCCTGTATTTCAAACTGTGCTGTAAAAGACACACCCCAGACAGAGAGGCCACAGGACAATAGCCCGCTTAATGGCCCATCAAGACCTTTACAGAAGCCAAAGGCCTAGGAAGAAACTAAAGGCATACCTGAAGAGTTACCCGGATTGGCCCATGTGACTATGGACTCCATTTTGGTTCCTGTAAAATTCCACAAGCCACATGGCCAGCAACAGAGGGTATATAAGATCAAACCACAGAAACCATTTTGTCTTCGTCTTGGTCTTTGCCTTGGGTCCTTGTTCCTGCCCAGCTGCGGACACACCTCTGGATTAACACACTTTGCAACTGAACTGAAGGACTTAGACCCATCCAGGTACTGGATGTAAACCAGAGGAACTATACAAGCCTGCAACTCCACAATTGTTCTAGAAACCTGATGTATATGGACTTTTAAATCATTTGTATATCTCTGATTGCTTTAAGCCTTTAACACTTCTCTTATTGTTTGTTTTTCTTTTACTAATAAACCTTTAGTTTTAGTTACTAGAGGATTGGCTGGCAGCGTGGTATTTTGGGTAAGATCCAAACTTATAGTGAACTGGTACTGTGGCTGATCCTTTGGGATCAGAGGGAATCTTTTAGTAAAGAGCACAGAGTTAAAGCAACTGGTCTCTTTACTGGACCTAGTGTCCGTTTGGGAGCCAGAGACTGAAATGCAGTAAAGGGGGCTGTGTGTATTTGCACAGTGGCTTCTTGATAACCAGTGTGGTGGAATCAGAAGCACTGTTTGTGGCTGGTTGGGAAGTCTGACTGCAGTGTCACCCACCAGTGTTGGGAGAATTTGCTCTCCTTTTGCAGCCTGCCCTGACCCTGGCATTATCAGTGGGCTACCCTGGGCACGGACGGGTTACACCCACATTCAGGGAAGCAGATACAGTTTTTAGGCTTGCTTCTTTAGCTGCATGGACCGAAAATGTGTTAACCTTTGCCCATTTACCACAGCCATCAGGCAAAGCAGTTTTGAGTCACTTCTGAGTGAAGCCTTAGCACTTTACTGGTATAATCCCTGAAGACAAAGGGCCTGACTTTTTTGGTTGGAAATCAGAGATTCCTTCTTCCAGTTGGTCTGCCTCCCATGGCTGACAAGCTTCACCTACCCAGAGCATTCTGTTTATAAGGTTCCAGACACTCTGTCTTTCACACCCCCACCTTCTGTTAAGAACACCTATGCCACAGGAAAGCAAGTGGTTGGAGTTTAGCTGTCAGAGGCTATGTATGCACCAGCCATGATAGCTTTTTAAAGTGAAACAAGGTAGTATTAGCTGTAAAACAGAGTGAATACAATATTCATGCTAACAGGAGGGTGAAAAAGGCTTTGGCTCAGTAAGGCATTGCTTAAATACAAAGAAAAACGTTTTCACTGATTTTTTTAATGTGAAAATATTTCTGTTAATATTAGCTTTTTATATAAAATTTTTTACTTAAAAAAAAATAAGGAAAGTATATTCAGCCTAAAGAAACCCAGTGGTCCTTTTCAATGTCTTCATCTCTGTTTATAGGAAACAAACCAGGTAGATAATTAATGCAGTGGTGCTTGATACTGCTTCGATTGAAGTAAATAGCAAAACATCAGTGGTGCAGGATTAGGACATTATATCTATTTATAACTGGATATGGGCCCAAAACAGAAACCTAGACCACAATCCCAAAACTTTAGGAAAGTTTGGATGCAGAACCAAACTTTAAAGCTCAGGCCAAACTGATACTTTTGGTCGAGACTCTGTCAGTCTCAAGGATAAGTCAGAAAATCAGTTGTCATTCCAAACATCACATCTCAGACTTGTCTCTGAGTCTAAATAATGAGATTATAGCTATAGGATCTATGTATTTAATTTATACTTAATGGCATGTTTAGCCAGTGCCTTAGAATACCCTTTCCATGAAAAACCAAAAAGGCAGAAAATGCTACTGGGGAAAACAAGCTCCTGTATGTTTCCTGAATCCCACAATTCAAAACATGCAAACTGCTGAAGTCCAACGGATGGACAAGAAGGCTCATATGTTGCTACAAGAACAGCGTGCTTGTATTGAGTACAAATGTATTTAACACTGTTCCTGGCCAGTGCATGTTTAATGCAACGCAGGATTATAATGGAGGTGGAGCCATGGCAGAGAAGCCTATAATATAAGGGTGGCTAAACCCTGCCTCCTGAGCCATGTGTGGCTCTTTTACAGTTTTACATTGTGGCTCGTGAAGGCCCCCCTCCTGTTTCTCCACCTACCAGAATGCAGAGGAGCTTGGGGTTTCTGCCCAGAGATGTCGTGGTGGTGCTAGGTCCTTCTGCTCAGCGGGGAGGAGGGGCTAGGGGCTTCAGCCCCACAGGGTGCACCTACTGGGATAAGGGACTTCAGCAGGAGTGGGGCTGAAGCCTCAAGATCCAGCAAGTGTCACCAGTGGGGCTGGAGTCTCAAGACCCCTTCCCCTCAGGGCAGAAGCCCCTAGCCCCAACACCCTGCCATAGGGCTGAAGGCCCGAGCTCCAGCAGGCACACCCTGGCTCTTGAACTTCTGAAGATGGTCATATGTGGTTTGGAGGGTCAGTAAGTTTGGCCACTCCTGCTGTAATAGATGCATTCAATTCAGAGGGTATGAAACATCGATTGCTAGGTTGTCTCTAGTATAGGTGTGTGATGATGAGAGTGCAAGGAACCTTCCCTCTTTGTTTGCCCTATACACAATATCTGGCCTGCCTATATCTGGCCTCCCCAATATCTGGCCTGCCTAACTCTCCAGTTGTTGTGGGAAAGTTTGGAAGGATCATCCCCTTATGACACCCCAGCCTTTCTGAGGTTAGGTATCCAAACAATCTTGCTTCTAGCAGCCAGCTTCCATCCCTGCCTGCAAAAACCCAAACTACAAAGCCACAATGATCTTGTCGTCACTTTTGTAGTCAGAAATCAAGAGTTTTATTTATTTTTTTATGTGAAAATATTTCTGATAACATTATAACTTAGTGCACAGGTCCTACACTGTTTTTAAGAGCAAGATCAAATCATCCCTCAAGAAAAACAAACCTCAGCACACACCAGAAAGATGTAATATAACTGGATAGTTCCAATACCAATGACGCTAACAGTTAGGTAGGCGATACTGGCTGTAAAATGATAGTAGCTAATAGGGTCAGGAATCTGGAGAAAAGCCAAGAAGAAACAACTAAGATGTTTGTACACCAATGCAAGGAGCCTGGGTAAGAAAATGGAGGAACTGGAATGACTGGTAGAGGAACCAGCTATGATAAGTATAACAGAAAGATGGTGGAATAGCAGTCATGACTAGAATAGAGGTATTGAAGCGTATGTTCAGGAAAGTCAGAAATCAAGGTAAAGCTGGGTGAGTAGTATTGTATATTAATGATGAAGTAGACTGTAAAGAATATAGAAGTCATGGAATAGATAAAACAAAATCTGTTTGGGTCAAAATCATTTTGTGGAAGAACGCTACCAGAAGTTCCCCTGAAACAGTGCTTGGGGTATGCTACAGACCTCCAGAAGCCAGTTTGGGTACGGACAGAGACACCTCTTTAATATTTCTAATTAAATAAATATTACTGGGAATTGTGGGATTATGGGAGACTTTAATTTCCCAAATAAAGGCTGGAGGACAAATGCTACTATTAATGGGAGGGCCCAGATTTTCCTAGATATGATAGCTGACAGATTTCCTCACTAAATTGTCACCCAATCAACAAGAGATGATGCCATTTTAGATTTGTAGTGGGGATTAATATGAGGTGGATAAGGAACTGATTAAAGGTGGAGATTACAATGGGTCATACTGAAAGGTGAATTGTCAGGCTGGAGGGAAATTACTAGTGGAGTTCCTCAGGGATCCATCTTGGGACAAATCTTCTTTAACATTTTTATTAATGACCTTGGTGCAAAAAGTGGGAGTGTGATAACAAAATTTGTGGATGACACAAAGTAGAAAGGTGTTGGAGTATGGAGGAGGACCAGAATACAATACAAGAAGGTCTGGACAACCTTGGAAACTGGAGTAATAGAAATGGGATGAAATGGAATAGTGCAAAGTGCAAGGTCATGCACTTAGGGACTAACAACAAGAATTTTTGTTATAAACTCTGGATTTACCTGAAACTGACCGAGGAGGAGAAAGACCTGGGCATATTGGTTGATAACAGGGTGGCTATGAGCTACCTATGTGATGCAATGAAAAAGGTTAATGCAATCCTAGGATGCACAAGGCATGGTATTTCCAGTAGAGACAGTAAGACTTCCTCTAGTGAGACATCCTCTGGAATACGGTGTGCAATTCTGGTCTCCTTTGTGTAAGAAAGATAAAGTCAAAGTGAAACAGATGCAGAGAAGGACTACTAGGCTGATCAGAGGAATGGAAAACCTACCTTATTAAAGGAGACTCAAAGAGCTTTGCTTGTTTAGCCTAACCAAATGATGACTGAGATATAATTGTTCTGTATAAATACATCAGAGGAATAAATACCAGGGGAAGTTATTTCAGTTAAACGCCAAATGCTGACACAAGAACAAATGGAAAATAAACTAGCAATTGACAAGTTTAGGCTTGAAATTAGATGAAGTTTTCTAATCATTAGTGGAATGAAGTTCTGGAACAGCCCTTCAAGGAAAGCAGAGGGACCAAAAAACCTAACTGGCTTTGAGTCTGAGTTTGATAATTTTATGGAAGGGGTGGCATGATAAAATTGGCTAAATGTCAGTGAAGGCAATCTATGGCTGCTAGTAGCAAATATTCCCAACAGCTGGTGATGGGACACTTGATGTGGAGCGCTCTGAGATACTACAGAGAATTCTTTCCTGGGTGTCTGGCTGGTGGGTCTTGCCAATATAACCAGGGTCCAGCTGATAGCCTTATTTTGGGCTCAGGAAGGAATTTTCCCTCATCAGATTGGCAGAGACCCTGAGGGTTTATCGCCTTCCTCTGCAGCATGGGACATAGTCACTAGCAGGTTTAAACTAGTGTAAATGGTGGATTCTCTGTAACTTGAAGTCTTTAACCATGATTTGAGGACTTCAGTAACTCAGCCAGAGGTTAGGGGTCTATTACAGGAGTTGGTGGGTGAGTTTGTGTGGTTTGCAATATGTAGGTGGTCAGACTAGATGATCATGATGATTCTTTCTGGCCTGAAAGTCTATGAGTTAAACTAGACTAACATATCTAATTCAGCTGTAGTTCAAAATGCTAAAAAAATTACCATTATGAAAAGACACAATGTCCATGAACTGATAATGTACACACCTACTCCCAGTCAATTCATAACAACAGTTATGTAGTCTAGAAAATAGCAAATGTAATGAAAACTTCTGCTGAGCTAAGTTAATTAATAGTGTCAGGAACCCAATCGTGTTTAATTATTAAAATCAAAACATGTCCTGGACTGGCAGGCCAAAGTTTTGAACTGTGTAATCTGATGAAGAGGAAGAAAAAAAATGAATAACAACACCAACCAGCCTTCATAAATTAATCTCATCTGCTTCTACTCTGAGCTGGTTGCTTTTCCCTGACGGCATCAGAAAGATGATTATGACCGCATTTTCCGCAAGCTCTTAAAAATCAATGTTTCCTCTGATGAGGGAAGCTTTGTAGAACAAAACATCTATGAATTACTGCGTAGCATTTCAGTCAGTCTACCTAAAAGGGGAAAAAAAGAAGAAAAACAATGTTTTGCCTATTGAAGGACATACTGTACTACAACATGGCACATCCTCAGAGTAATTAGGAAATGCTAGCTAGCATAGTGGCAGTGTACTGCCAAATGGGATGCCTTTATTTTCAGTCCTGCCAGAGCAAAGCAGTGTGAGCACACTTAAATAATGCTCGGATTCCAGGGAAAGGATTGTGTCTGCTCGCCTGCTTTAGACTTTCCCCAAGGCTGAAATATAGGGTAGTATTGATATTGGATCCTATATGTGGGTGGCGGGGAGGGTCAGAGGGGAGGAAGGATCATTGTTGCTCTATTTTTCTGCCAGGTTTATGAACTTATTTTTATTAGTAATGGAGGCAGGGTCCCTCCTGAATGCTCCTGTGGTACACATTGGACACACTGAGTGACATGAATATTCTGTGAACCAGACAGTGACTCCTTACATGAAAGTTAATAAGTTACCATCAGAGTCTGCTAAACCTTGCCATGCTTCATCTGTCTTAGGATAGAGAAATTGAATTGAAAAGAACTGAAAAAATCTGCCTGCTAAACAAATTTCTTGTTGTTTTAAGTTACCTCAGGTTTGCTAGGTTTATGAGCCACATCGGAACATAACTAAAATCAATGGAGAATAGCAAAGGGAATAAAAAGTTGGGCGGGAGCGGAGGGGGATGTAATCATGATCTTTTTGTATGAGAGACTTCACCACTGTGGCTGCTGGCTTCCTATATCTTCCTCCTTCATTGACACTCCATCATATTTCAAATTAAAGCAGAAAGCATCTCTTTTTAACTCCCAACAGTGGTGGTTTTATGTCCTGAAGCATGAGGCTTTCTCTTGCCTTAAAATAAATGTATAACTAATGTAACTGTGGATGTTCTTATTAGATGCGTAAACATTTAGACCTTTTTTGAACTTTACTAAACTGTTTATAATACTACTGTATATTATGACAATGAGTTCCTCAGGTTAGATAAGCATTGTGAGAAAATGTTTTTATTTTAACAGATTTATTTCTTTGCCTTTCAATTTCATTTGATATTCCCTATTTCATCTGATTAGTATATTTTCCCCTTTTTTCCTTTATCCTTTCAATATATATATAATAGATCTATAGCTTATGCCTGAGCAAATTTTGAATGTAACACTAATGTGTTTTGGTTTTTGACATTTGATAATAAAACCTCAGGAAAAGACTGGGATTGTGTTATTGTTTGTGTTTTGGTAGCACTAAGGCACTAGCCTAGAATGGGATCCCATTGTGCTAGATAGTGTACAAACATAGTCACTACCCTGAAGAGTTCACAATCTAAATAGACAATATGGTCAAAGACCCAGAGGGAAAGCGACTGGTCACACAGAATGCCTATGTCAGTAGTTGTGCTAGAAACAGAAGCCAAGTCTCCTAAGTCGCAGCCCAGCAGCTTGGCCACTATAACCATACTGCAAACTAATCTCCCAGGTCTGTCTCTGCAACCTTCATCCTTATGAGACCAGCTCCTTCATTAAAGGAGCAGGATCCATCTGTGGTGCTTCTGTGCCAGCCACAACCATCTTTCCTCATTTTATATTCAAAGAAGGAGATAAGAAGTTGTCCCCACTTAGCCTATGCTTGTTACTTCATTTCTACCTACATTTGTCAGTGTTGTCATTAAAGAGAGGTGGGGTATTTCTGGCCTCAGAAAGTTCCTGGTTGGGTCTCCAGAGAGTCAGCATACCCATTCAAATGCTCAGGTACAGATTAACGCCATCTCCTGTGTTTCGCCAAATATCCCAATTCCTTCTGCTAGTTTTCTGCTGACAACCTTGGTGAAAGCGCTGCGAGGATTAAGGAATTAATTTGGGTGTTAGTAAGTAGCTAGGTAAAATGCTTGTAAAGTCATTAGTATTTGTTGAGTTATCTGCTTGAAGTGATACATTAGACTGGCAAGATATGTGTAGCTAATATTTCTTACCTCTACATCCACTTAAAATGTAAAATTTAAAGGGGAAACTCATGTTGCCTTTTGGTTTTTAAGAGTTTAAGTATCATAAAATAGCACGTCTGTTGAGGAAAGTGCTGTCTGTACAGCCCCGTGAAGAGCTTTGCATTTTATAATTAAGACCATTCCATTCCCCCTAGTGAAAACACTTTATTCCAGCATTCCAGGCATGTTGGGAGACTTTAAAACTGGTATTAGAAGTGTTTTCCCGAATATGTGCAAGGAATGGAACTTGGAATAAGTCTCATGCTTTGGATGCAAAAACTATATTGTGATAAAATGTAGGAAGGATTCATCCCTTCCAAATGAAACCAGTGCTCACAGTCCTACTTAAAGTCGTTCCTCATTTAGCCCCAGTCTGCAAAAATGTATGCACTTGCTTTACTTTAAGCATATCTTACTGAAGCCGAGGGGATTATCAATGTGGTTAGAGTTAAACATATGCATACGCCTTAATGGTAAATCATTGACAAACATAGCTCCCAGGCTCCATTCATTCTATATATTCCTTATTCCCAAGAGCCTCTCTGCTCAAACACCACATGTTTGAGGTCTATGGGGTTGTGGTGAGTTTAGAGTGGGGGAGCAGGCTAGGGGTTGCCAATTTTAGTTGGATGTATTCCTGGAGGTTTCATCACATGACATAATTTTTAATTAAAGATTAATCTTTAATTCCTGGAGACTCCAGGACAATTCTGGAGTTCTGGTAACCCTAAAGCAGCCACTTTATTGTCATGCTTCCATCAGGGCTCAGAGAATGTCAGAATGGGAATCCACAAGAGAGTTAATGTTGATCATACCAGCATTTACTCATCTTCTTTGCCTCTGGGGGTAAAGAGTTTGATGAGTTCAGTGAATCTAATGGAATCCAGGCTCCCAGGGGAAGGCAGGACCTACAGACCCTCTCTTTGCAGACAGAGCCTCTAGCTTTCCTTAGGGATGCCCCAGGATCCATGAGTTTGGAACTGAAGTTCAAAACAGTGGAACTTTATATGTTGCCTTTGTAAGAATTCAACCTTTCTCCAGACATTCTGAGAGCCTGACTTTTTCCTTGCCTTGTAATCTGTGCAGTCATATACCCCAGTGCAAAACAAGCATACAATACTAACAAATCAGAATGGTAGCATCACAGCCAGTTTCCACAGATGGAAAGTACACAAGAATCAGGCACTATCAATTCAAATTTTTCAAGAACATATTTTCCCTTCAAAAGTTGCTGGGTTTTTGGTTTTGTTTTTAATAACAGGAACATGATTTTGATCTCACTTTCTCCATTGTAAATCAGCAGTAACTCAATGGTATTACACTGGTGCAAAACCAGTGATGCTGTGATTAGAGCAAGTCTGATTGCACAGAAGGAGGTGTTAGTTTTTAAAATGTGGTTAATACCATCAAATTGCCATGGACCCCTTACATGTAGTGCACCTTACTTTTAGGTCACAACAGGAAAGATGCACAATTTCATATATGTGTAAAGAATAAGTCAGTAATAATGTGAAACATATCAAGAATAAGTTTTCTACCAGAAGAACAATATGCTCATTTAATATATCATAGAAGCATATTTAGATTTACTTGTTTAGAAGGGAAACCAGAAATATTTTTTTACCAAATCAAGTACCAAAGATATTTTCCTTATTCCAGAATATTTCAGTTATAAAGCTATCTCCAAAAATTTACTACTTGCAGCTCATAGGTGCCTTTTGTACATTACTTTCCATATACTTACAGACATTGGGTCAAATTCAGGTCTCATTTATCTCAGTGAAATCAATGGAGTTACCCTGGATTTATATCAGTATAGTTCAGACCATAATTTGGCCTCTTGACTCTTGATTTTACAATGAGCTTTTTGCATGCAGACCACTCTACCTGCACAGAGCTCATTTCAGAATTCGGATCTTTATTTACAAATTGATGCTGAATGTAATAGCCACAATCACTGTATTTCTCTACAGTTGAAAAGAAACTTGTAATGAAATGACTATGGCTATCAAAGACCACAAATTCAAGTGCCAGAGTTTCTTATTCTTACCAAAATTTCAAATAGTACTTTTGAAATCCAAGGCAATACACAAATGTAAGAGGAAATCATTTTGGTTTACTCTAACATTCATATTGATGTATTGTCTTTAGACTCTCTGGAATGGTAACATGATTGTAGTAGATAATTAACTTCCTTTCATTTTTATTTTAGGGCACCTATTAAAAAAAACACTTGGGTTAAATTCAAATCTGGTGTAACTCCTCTATTTTCAGTGCACCTATACAAGGCATTAATTTGGTCCATTTAGTGAAATTTGTGATTTGTTTCTGTAGAGCTGAACCTCCTTTTTTTATACATGCTATTCCAGCTGACATGCCTGTTAAATAATACAACTGCAGCCATCTGTAAGAGCTTAGAGTTAATTTTCCTTTTTATAGCTGTAGCTTATTTCATTCTGCCTCTCTTTTTATATTTATGATACAGAAATTCTTCATTCCTTCAGAAAGAGTTGCAGTTACTTTGCTTTCTCAAGTAATCAATACAATTGTTATCATTGTTGCTTACACTAACTACAGTATAAGCATTACTGAAAGTAATTTACTGAAATAGTGAATTATTTTTTCTATTAACTTTTTATTAATTTTTAAAAAAAATATATACAGAAATAAACAAACATAACAAATGATATATAAACTTCTCATAATGTATTAATCATTTGCTACCTAGCCTTAGCTATACTTAAAAAAATAAATTACATATATAATATGAATGGTTAACATATAAATTAGTTATTTGTATTACTGCAATTGAAAATTAAATGTTTGTTTATGAAAAATCCAACTAGTTAAAGAAAAAATATTAAAATAAGATAAAACATTCTAAGTACAGTTCAGAAGAGCAGGATTGAGATGAGGAGGTAAGGAAGTAGGTAGAGAGGAGAGGGAAGTATATGGACCCATGCAATCAATAGGATCATTCAGATACTTCCAGGAAAGCATCCCATATCTCTGAGAATTTTTCTTGGAATTTCTGTTTCAGTGCGCAATTCTTTCCAGAGTGGCTAACTTTATGATAAAACAGTGAGAGTCCTGTGGCACCTTAAAGACTAACAAATTTATTTTGGCATAAGCTTTTGTGGGCAGAAATCCACTTTGCTGGGTGCATGAAGTGAAAACTTCAGTTTGGTAGCTATAGATACACATGCAAGGGTTGGTGAGTTACATCACAGTGAGGAGGGCAAGTGTTAATGAGGTTAATTCAGTCAGTGTGGATGAGACCATTCACAACAGTTGATGAGAAGGTGTGAATGTCAAAAGAGGGAACATTATTTTTTCAGTGGGCTAGCCACTCCCAGTCTCTATTGAGACCTAGTCTGATAGTGTCAAGTTTGCA
Organism: Mesoclemmys tuberculata; assembly: GCA_007922155.1. Lineage (NCBI taxonomy): Eukaryota > Metazoa > Chordata > Testudines > Chelidae > Mesoclemmys > Mesoclemmys tuberculata. The sequence continues at coordinate 66,269,247 of ML675624.1, read as the reverse complement.
TACGAGTTCCAGCTCTGCAAGTTTCGCACTGGAGTTTGTTTTTGAAGTTTTGTTGTTGAAGTATGGCAACTTTCAAGTCTGTTACTGAGCGTCCAGAGAAACTGAAGTGCCCTCCTACTGGTTTGTGGATGTTACCATTCCTGTTGTCTGATTTGTGTCTATTTATTCTTTTGCGTAGAGACAGTCCGGTTTGGCCAATGTCCATGGCAGAAGGGCATAGTTGGCACATGATGGCGTATACCACATTAGTAGATGTGCTGGTGAATGAGCTCCTGATGGTGTGGCTGATGTGGTTAGGACCTATGATGGTGTCACTTGAGAAGATGTGCGGGCAGAGTTGTCAACGGGGTTTGTTGCAAGGATACGTTCCTGGGTTAGTGTTTCTGTTGGATGGTGTCCAGTTGCTGGTGAGTATTTGCTTCAGGTTGGGGGCTGTCTGTAAGCGAGGCCTGGCCTGCCTCCTAGGGCTTGTGAGAATGGGGGATCATCTTCCAGGATAGGTTGTAGATTCTTGATGATGTGTTGGAGAGGTTTTAGCGGGGGGCTGTAGGTGATGGCCAGTGGCGTTCTGTTGTTATCCTTGCTGGGTCTCCTATAGTAGGTGACTTCTGGATACCAGTGTGGCTCTGTCAATCTGTTTCTTCACTTCCCTCAGTGGCTATTGTAGTGTTTGTCTCTGTCTAAGGGATTGGAGCAAATGTGGTTATACCTTAGGCGTGGCTGTAGACAATGAATTGTGTGCTGTGTCCTGGGTGGAAGCTGGAGGCATGTAGTAGGTACATATAGCGGTTGGTGGGTTTTCAGTATGAGGTGATGTTTATGTAGCCATCACTTATTTGCATTGTAGTGTCCAGGAAGTGAATTTCTTGTGTGGACTGGTCCAGGCTAAGGTTGATGATGGGGTGAAAATTGTTGAAATCCCACTGGAATTCTTCAAGGGACTCTTTTCTGTGGGTCCAGACGATGAAAATGTCATCAATGGAGCATAGGTAGAGGAGTGCAGAGTGTAGCATAGAGTGTTGAGTGTAGCATAGGTAGAGGAAGTGTTCTAAGTCAGCCATGAAAATGTTGGTATACTGTGGGGCCATGCAGGTCTGAATAGAGACTGGAAGTGGCTAGCCCACTACAAAAAAAAAATGTTCCCTCTTTTGACATTCACACCTTTTGATCAACTGTTGTGAATGGCCTCATCCACCCTTACTGAATTAACGTCATTAACAATTGCCCTCCTCACTGTGATGTAACTTACCCACCCTTACATATCTATATATATACCTACCAAACTGAAGTTTCCACTTCATGCATCTGACAAAGTGGGTTTCTGCCCACAAAAGCTTATGCCCAAATAAATTTGTTAGTCTTTAAGGTGCCACAGGACACTTGCTGTTTAACTTTATGATGTCTGTGCTCCAGTCTTCAATTTCTGATCTCTTTTTGGATTTCATTTTTGTAGTACTAATCTTTTAGCAATTATTACTGCTCTGCTTAGCCAAAGCATTTCAGATTTATTCAGCTTCCAATTAACTTCCATTAGGTTTAAAATTACATGTTTAGTTTGTAATGTAATTTCATTTGATAGGGAAAAAAATGAACTCTGAAATTATGTTCTGCCCAAAACATAAGGGTTTAGTGGCATTCCAAGAGCATATGGGTTAAGTTAGCACCTGCTGAATCACAGTGCCAACATTTAACTGCCTTAGTAGCACTTGTTTCAAACAATCAGAGAAGATTCCAATGCATCCTCTGTATGATTTTCTGCTGGATTAATTTGAAACAGAGGTCAAAGAAACAGTTTGGTGCACTGGCTAAAATTTGTTTTCATTGGCTACCAAAGAATAATTGGCCTAGTTCCACCGCCTCCTTTCTATTTTAGGGAAACGTGTGTTTAATTCCAATTTGCTAGCCAAGTGTGTATATAGTGTTGCCATAGGTCTTGGCAAACTGGGTAATACTTGGAGAAATGAAAGCAATTCAGGAAGTCAGGGGTAGCACAGGCATCAGGGCTAAACAGATGGGCTGCTTAAACATGCTTAAGATGGATATATTGCCACTCCTTCTTAGTCTCTAGACTGAACCTTTCTTTTAATATTGTAAATGGGAGGAAGGTATCATTTTCAATTAGTTGACTGATGGCCAAAATCCCTTTCCCAATCCAATTTGGCCAGATGATGGGATTGCCTACTCTAAAGAGTTTTGAGTTACCCCAGATAGAGGCCTGGGCATGTAGAAGGGGGTGATTTTTAAATTTAGTAAACTCCGTATGCCAGGTATTTCTGACTGCCACAATAGTTGGTAGGGAATCTGTAGTAATCCAAGTGAAGCGCATTGGAAAGACGTAAAGGAGCAAGAAATTCTGCTTCCAGCTGGAGCAAACTGAGGGCTCTACAGCATGAGGGAATGAGCCACTGTGCTGCTTGGCTAAGAATTATTGCCTAATGGTAAAGTTTAAAATTGGGAAATCTAAAACCACGTGTTTTGGCAGGAAGCTGTAACCTTTGTAAGAAGATTCCAGGTTTGTTACAACCACACTACAAGAAGCACCTGAACATGTTGATTTTGGTAAAATAAAAGGGAGGAACATGGAGAGAGAGGGAATTCAGAATAAAAAAGGATTCTGGGAAGGGCATTCATTGTGATTATGTTCATTTTCCCCCAAAACAGAGAGAGGTAGTGCCTGCCATCTATTTAACTTGTTTGCTAATTGCATGATTAATGGGGCTAATTTAACCTTGACTACATTTTTAATATCGTTAGGGAATGGTAATGCCAAGATAGCTGTTTGTCTGTTGCCATCTAAGTGTCCCTGTAGGAGATCCACTTTCAACTAGATCCAATGAGATCTTCATTGCTTCCAACTTAGCCCAATTTATCTTGTAGCCAGAGAATTTACCAAAGTTATCAATTATTTATAGGATATGTGAAATAGATTGATCCTGGATTTTAATAAATCACAGAAGGATTTTTTGTCTTTTGAGTCCTTGATTTGATCCCTTGAATACCGTGATGTTCCCTGATTAGTACTGCAAGTGGTTCTAATGCTAGACTGAACAGGAGGAGGCAGCCTCCCTGTCTAGTTCCCCAAGACATATCAAAGGGGGAGGGGAATATTGTGATATTTGATAGGACGGGAGAGTTGCGATTGGAAATTAACAGTTTTCTCTACGAAATAAAGAATTTCTCCAACCCATATTTATCCAGGGTAAGAAACGTATATTGCTAGTTCACTCTTTCAAAGGCTCTTTCTGAATCAAATGAAATGATTGCATGGGAATTTTTAGAATGTTAGTAAAATTCCATAATATTGATCAACTGATGTGTATTATCTGAAATATGCCTTTTTTAAAATAACTCCCACTTGATTGGGGTGAAGCATATCACTTATTATTTTTAAAGCCTCTTAACCCATATTTTTAAAGTATTTTTATATCAATATTGATTAAAAAGATGGGTCTATAGTTATTACACTTTTGAACATCCTTACACAATTTAAGTTGTGTAGTAGTTAGGGCTTCCTTCACAGTTGGAGGTAACATACCTTTCTTTAAAGCATCTTGGTAAATGTTTAGCATCTTAGGCTCCAGAAATTTCTTTGAGACTTTGATAGAATTCTATCGGTAGTCCATTAGGGCCAGACTCATTTTCTCCAGGGATTTGATTTATATCCTCTGATTGTAAGGGAAAGGCCAGCCTGCTGCTCTTCTGAGTTTTGGGGAGGTTAATAAAATTATTCAATTCTTCTGGGTCAGAAGGTGAATCATGGTAAAAATCCTGATAGAATTCCAACATTTGAGCATTCATCTCTTTTTGATTAGTAATAACCTGCCCTTGTTCTGTCTTGAGCGATACTATTCAGGACCTTTGATCTCTGACTATTAATCGGTATGAGAGAATTTCCCTCGTTCTCTCCTCTGTCTCCCAGTATGTTTGTTTGAATCATAAAAAGAGCAAATCCGGCTTGTGCTGAACTCAATCTATTTACAAGATTCATTTATTAAGATTTCCTTGGGAGGGGTAGTTTGCACATTTTAAATCTATAGCTTTAAATTGTTTTGTTAATTCCAGGAGCCAAGACAGGCTAATCCTCTTTCTATCCACTGAGTAGGAAATGATCCTGCCCCTATTAAAAGCTTTTAGTGTATCCCATAGGGTGGATCAGGCTATCTCTGGTGAGTCATTTGTTTCAAAGACCAAAAAAAAACTTCTGTAATTAACTAGTTTTAAAACGTTAATCTTTCAAAAGAAAGGACTTCTGTCTCCATCTTTTATAAGTCCAATTTGTCTCATGAACAGAAAATTGTAGTATCGCTGGTGCATGATCAGAGATCATGATAGACTTGATTTCTTTATTAAGCACTAAGTCCTTCAGATTAATTGAAATCAGGAAGAAATCTATTTATGAATATGTGGAAGATGGGAAGGAAAAAGAAGTAAAATCCTTCATTATAGGGTTTTGCAGCAGCCATACATCTTTTAACCCTAATTTATCCATATAATCTTTTATAATGTTTCAAGTATGTGCTTGAGTATGCTTGGACTGGCATAACTTGTCTAAATAAAGGATCCAACACCTCATTAAAATCTCCTGCTATGATGATTAATTCTAGTAGGATATTCATTAATTTGGAAAATATTTGTTGGAAAAAAGCTTGGATCATCTTTACTGAGTCCATATATATATTAATTAGGGTATATATAGAGTCATAGATCCTAGCCTAAAGCAGTAAAAATCTACTTTCTTCAACTTTATTTACATCTACAATTTGTAAATTATGTCTTTTGAGAAACAATATTGCTACACCATTGGCTGTAGAAGAGAAATTGTTAAACACCCCTTCCCCCATCCATCCCCCCCTAAATTTCTCTGCCTTCAAGTCATTAAAGGTGGGTTTCCTGTAGGAAAATAATATCTCAGTGTTTTTAGATGGATAATAATACTTTTTCTTTTCATCACTAAGGAGAGTTTAGGTCAAATATCTCTTTATCAGTTACCTGAACAACGTCATTGCTTTGGCCATTGTTAGTTACAGATGTAGGAATGGTATATCTGGTCCCATTCACCACCCCTGGACCATGAAAGAGGGGGAGAAAGGTGAAAAATGACCAAGGATCACTTAAAAAATGGAAATAGGGCGTAGGTCCAGGAGGTTTACACCAGTGATGTGGAGGTTTACAAGGTGTGTCCTTGTCACTCACTTCCCCCCCATACCAAAACACCCAACAGAGGTATAATTGGATTCTATATAGCTTTATAAAGAAAAAATAGTCTAATATCCAGGGAGGGCATGTTTTTCTGCACTACTCACAACACAAAAAGGGGTTGGGGGGAAGAAGGCTGGTGTCTAAACTTAAGAACAGGTCTACAGCGGCTGTATAAGAAAGTTATACAAATTGTTTAAATAACCTTACTCTTACATAACCAGATCATTTGGAGATAAGGGTTTACTGGCAGCACAGTTCTGCCTAAACTAGAGCCTTGTCCATAGGAAATTATATAATGTGGATGCCATCATCCAGTAATTATATCAGCAATGCAAATCAGCGTTATACAGAGTTCAACTCACTTTGCAAAAATAAAACTAAGGAAAAGCACCTGAACTAATATTACACTGGACAACAAAGATTTTGCTTCCTCAATATTTTTGGGTGTATCTTATGGATTTTGGGCTGCTGATTACGAAAATCGTCATGAAATTTCCCTATCACGTACCATTTTTTGAAATCCCCTATATTTGTTATTTCAATTAATAATTTAAATCTATTAAAATGTTGCCTCCAGTGTAAGCTGAATAGTTTTCTATCTTGTGTCCAAGCATGCCTGGGTATGCAGTGACACTGCACCTAGAGCAGGCCACGCAACATGCAGTGGGAATGCTAAGGCTTAGGCAGGGCAGATGCTGGCAGGACAGGTTTTAGAAAGGCTATAAAAGCATTTCGCACACACCGTTCTATGCATTGCATTTATATCAGTTTGCATTCATGTTGATGCGCGTGCTCTATGAGCATAGCATATTGTGTGTACTCACAATAATAAAGCAATTGTATTTTCAGGAGGATTCGTGATAGCAAAATGTCTCGCCAATGTCGCAACAGCTGCGATACGTTTCTTGGTGACTACAGAGCACCAAACTACGTGCAGCTGGTTGACAACATGCTTCAAGCATACAAAACCATGAAGTGCAAAATGTCACTAAAGATTTGTTTTCTGCATTTGCATTAAGTCTTCTTCCCTGCAAATCTTGGTGCAGTCAGTGACGAGTATGGTGAAAGGTTTCACCAGGACATTGCGATCATGGAAAAATGATATCAGGGCAAGTGGAATCCATTAGTGCTGGCCAATTATTGTTCAACACTTAAATGAGAAGCCTCAGACATGGAGTACAAACAAAAATCATCAACAAAATATTTTTAGCTCAGTTGAACTATTGCAAAGTGTCAGCACCGTTATGCGATTAAACGCATTATATTCAGTAAAAGGCCATTTCTTGTGTCTCCAAATTCCCACGTGATACATGTAGTCTGAAATTATATTTGTGTTCAGTTTCAAGCGGTCTAGCATAATCTAAAAAACTTTCTGAGGAAGCAACATTTTCGAAAAAATTTGTTGTCCAGTGGTATTTAAAAAAAACCTGACAATATGGTGGGAAAGAGTCAATATGGCTTTTGTAAAGGGAAACCATGCCTCACCAATCTATCACAATTCACTGAGGTGGGGGGTCCACAAACATGGACCAGGGTGATCCAGTGGATATAGTATACGTGGCCTTTGACCAGGTCCCTCACCACCTCACCAAATGCTCTTAAGCAAAGTAAGCAGTTTTGGGAGAAGAGGCAAGGTTCTCTCATGGATCAGTAAGGCCTTGTATACACTAGAAATTGTTGTCAAGAGAAGTTACAGCTATGATCAACAAATGCTAAAATTATGATGCTTATGCCTGTTCACACAGCACTCACTGAGTCATCGAAGTAAGTCCACAGTTGGCGCTCTAGCGTCGACAGTGAGAGCGGTGCACTGGGGGTAGCTATCCCACTGCACAACTCACCACCTTGTGCCGCTGAGAGTTGTGGGAAGGTGGAAAGGATTGCAGTGCATCATGGGTGCTGTGCTGATTTTCACCCCATCATTCCATGGGTTTCTGACTATGTTTTGTGGCATTTTTCAACAGCCCCAGTTTCTTGTGTGCCTGCCATCTCTGTCTGAAAGGATGGATCCTGCACTGCTCTCCGCTGTTGTCAGTGTTCTGAACACATCTCAGCTGCTCATGCAGTATATGATAAACTCCCAATCAGAACATGAATCTGAGGCACCTGACCTGCTGTGTGCCATGCAAACAAACAGAGATGATGAGCAGTGCGATGAAGAATTTTCAGATGTGCAAAGCCACCTTCATGGAACTCTCTATGGTGCTTGCCCCTGCCCTGTGGCACATGGACACCACAGTGAGAGCTGCTTTCTCAGTGGAGAAGTGCGTGGCAATTGTTGTGTGGATGTCTGGCAACTCCAGACCGCTACTAGTCAGTCCCTAGTGAGCTTGGAGTTGGGAAGTCCACCACTGAACTTTTCATTGGTCATTGTTTTATTGCAAGTGTGCAGGGTCATTAATTTTATTCTTCTACATAGCACTGTGAGTCTTAGAATTGTGCGTGAAATAATGGATGGCTTTGCAGTGATGGGAGTTCCTAACTGTGATGGGGTGATAGATGGTACACACATCCCAATTTTAGCCCTGGACTATCTTGTGATGGAGCCCATCAATATAAAGGGGTACTTTTCTCTGATACTGCAGGAACTTATGGATCACAGTGGGTGTTTCACTGACATCAACATGGGTTGGTCAGGGAAGCTGCATGATGCATGCATCTTCTGTGAACACTGGCTTGTACATAAAGCTGCAAGCGGTGACTTTAATTCCAGACCAAAACATTCCAATGAGGGATGTTGAAATGCCCCTCAGTGATCCTGGAAGACCCAGCCTACCTCTTACTGCCATGGATCATCAAGCCTTATACAGGCAACCTGGATAGCAGCAAGGAGCACTTCAGTAACAGATTGAGCAGGTGCCAAATGACCATTAAATGTGCATTTGGCAGGTTAAAAGCTCGCTGGTGATGCCTTTATGGCAGGTTAGACCTAAATGAGGAAAATATTTCTATGCCTGCTGTATGCTCCATAATATTTCGGAAGCTAAGGGTGAAAAGCTTCCCCCTGGGTGGAGCGCAGAGATGGATTGCTTTGCAGCTGACTATGAACAACCAGATGTTATGGCTATTAGTAGGGCACAATGGGGGGCCATTTGAATCAGGGAGACCTTGAGAAACTCTTGCTGCTATTAAAATTTAGTAGGGAAAGGCTGAATTGGACAGGTAGCAAGACACCCGGAATCTTTTTACGAGGATTCCGAGATCGATGGGGAAGAACACCCCAGGTTGAATCAATGAATAGCTTTATTGATGATTACAAGCAACAATACAATTGACAATACTTCTTATAATCAAACAGTTAGACAATTAACACTTACACTTATTCATTACTATTTATGGAAGCTTCTCTATTGAATATCCTTATCCTTGACAGATGGTCCTTTAACTTATACAGAACTTATGCTTGATCCTTAAACCTAAACAAACCTAACTATATCTCTTAATTTCCTATTAACCTTTATTCCTTATAAGCGCATTAACAATTGCCTAGGGGAGACGTGCTTCGCAGATCTCAATTAAATCCCTCCGATTCCCTGAGTCTACAGACTCCTGAACTATCTGGATGCTACACTCACGACCAGACTCTGCCTCAGCATCTGGTCTGAATCCCTGCTTCAAAACCCTCATCCTCGGCAGGTGATTTCTGGGATCGAGAGATCTCAAGCTTTTTAGGGCTGGTGTCCTCTCGATAGACTCAAGAGTATACAGCCACCTCTTGAGCCAGGCTGCAGTCCACTGAACCCCTGTCTGCTCTGAGTATTTATTTACTTTTCTGAGCACTCTGTGGTCGAACAATTTTACATGGTTTAGCTATCCTGTGGAAGCCTGCCTAAGCACATCCAGTGTTCTGTGGTTGCTCGCCCCCAGCAGTTGACCTGTGGGTGAGCATACCTCTGCGCTTGAGCATATTTCTGTTCTATTCTTGCTCAACCATTTTAGCTCAGTCATTGCTCTGTTTCGAGTTCCCGATGCAATTTGGTCAATTCTTATATTTTGCTAGGCCTTGCATAATATTAGGCCTGCTATCCAATTTCAATTATATCTTAAAACTATTTTGACAATGAGCACCAACAAGGTGTCTTTGTAAACAACACTGTGCCATGCTGTGACTGCTATCCAGCTTGCACTGTGTATCAATGTAAGCTGGAACCACTGTGTGCAAGAGACAAATAAAGATTTCTTATTCTTCACAGAGTACATCTTTATTAAATAACAGTTATTCACAACACATGTGAAAAGCTGGGCTGGAGGATAGAAAGCACTGAGAGACAGTGTGAGCTATGACAGATGTGGGTGTAAGTCCAGCTATTGTTTTGGAAGTTGTCTGAAAAGGTGGAGTGAATGGGGTATTGAGATGGGCCAGGAGTTTGGTAAGAATGTGTGAGAGGAGTTTGTGGATGGCATGGAAAGCAGTTCTATATTGGCTGCAGGGGGGAGTGCAAGCACGCACTTTAGCATCTCCATTTGCTCCTCTATGGCTTTTATCATGCGTTTGTGATCCGCTATCACTCACTCATGGTTTTCGGTTTTCCTGCCTCTCCTGCCTACCAATTTTATTTTTGGACACAGTGTGTCCCCATGCCCGTTTTTCTTTTTCTTTTTCTTTTTTTCTGCCTCAGAGGGCTGGAAATCTTCTCAAAACATCTCTTCTTTGCATCTCCATGGTCATTTTCTTATCAGCTGTTGGTGCTCAGCAGGTCTGGAGGGGTTTCCCATCAAGGTCATATCTGTAGAAGCACAATAAAGAATGAATAGAAGCATCATTTGTGAGCACAGTAACATCATTGATTCATTACTGTAAAATACACCTCTTTTTCACAGTCCCCTGGCAAGCACACACTTCAATAATCAACCAGGCCATGGTGAATTGTACCCGAAGGAAGGGGACACTGAAGCTTGGGAAAAGATTCTGAGTGATTGTCTGGAGTATTGAGTCAGGTAGATAGGGACACAATTTCAAATTGTGCCATGATTTTCCATAGGTGGGGGCCATAGAAGCCAATATCTCATTTCTGAGAATAAGCAGGGAAGCTAGGATGCATCTCCTCCATGCAAGCAGCTTTAAACCAGGTCCCTATTCTTCTCACCAGTGTGTCACTTTGGTCCCTGCATAAGTGATTGCTGATTGACATGACAAAATGTCCTGCTTCAGGGGAAGAAACAAAACAGCTCTGCTAAGGCATCTCTGGCAGAGGATTGGCGAGTACTTCCAGGAAAGTTTCCTAGAGATCTTTCTGGAGAATTACTGTGAAATCTTGGTGTGCATTAATACACATTTCAGCCACACTGTCTAGCTGAACAGTGGAATGGGAAGTACATGAAAACATAGCTACTCTTGTGCATTTCTATCTCTTCAACCACCTATATAATGCAACAAAGCAAAGGACAGCTGTACCTCATGTAGCAGAGCAACATCAGGTCAAAAAAATATTGCTCTGAGTTCCCTCTTCTGCATCCTTCATGACAGAGCTGGAGGGCTGGGACATGTTCAAACCCTTTGGGGTCGAGAAGAGGTCCTGGCTCCCCATGTCACCAAACAACCCAGTCCCCTGCTCTAAATCATCCTCCAACTTGACCTCCTCGTCCATGACTTCTTTGCTGGGGTTGAGTATGGTGTCCACTGTCTCCAGGCCTGCGGAGGCATCCATGGGTCTCTTGGCAGTAGAGGTGGAGTTGTCACCAGGGATGGCTTCCAGTTCCTCATAGAAGTGGCATGTCTTTGGCTCTATACCAAAGCAACAGTTTGACTCCCTAGCCTTTTGGTACCCCTGCTGCAGCTCCTTGATATTCGCATGGCGCAGCAGTGTGTCCCATTCATAGCCCTTCTCCACCATTAAACAAGAAATTTGACCATATATATCAAAGTTCCTTTCATAGGAAAGGAATTAGGACTGCACAGCCTCCTCTCCCCAAATGCCGATCAGATCCAGAAGTTTGAGTGTGTGAATCCAGAAGTCCAAGCGAGTGAATGTTTGGTGCGTGGAGCCACCATGGTCAGCTAAGAAGATGGGATGTGAGCTCTCCATACCGACCAAGCAGGAAGTGGAATTTCAAAAATTCCATGGCATTTCAAATATTCCTGGGAGTTTAAGTGCAGAGGGGCAGTTAGTTACAGGGCAGTGGAGTTCAAATTGATGTCCAGAGCAGTCAGGATGGGCACTGTGGGACATTTCCTGGTGGCCAATTACCATGACAGAACCAAGCATGATGTCTACACTGATGCTTTGTTGCTAAAAGTTTAGTGCCAAAAGTTCTATGCCACTCATCGAGATGGTTTTATTTTGTTGCAAAATCAGGGGAGTTTGGTCAGCGGAGGGGATTGAAGTGTATACATCACCATTGTTTTGGCTCAAAAAGCTGACTTTGGTCAACAAAAGTCGGTAGTGTAGATGAGGCCTAACTGTTTAGATAGGAAACAAGCAGTAGGAATAAATAACCAGTTTTCACCATGGAGAGAAGTAAATATGGAGTCTCCCAAGGACTCGTACTGGGACTAGTGCTATTCAAAATATTCATAAATTATCTGGGAAAGGGGGTAAACAGTGAGGTGGCAAAGTTTTCAGGCAATACAAAATTACTCTAGATAGTTAAGTCCAGAGTGACTGCGAAGAATTACAAGTGGATTTCACAAAACTGAATGGCTGGCAACAAAATGGCAGATGAAATTCAATGTTGATAAATGCAAAGTATTAGGAAAACATAAATCCCAACTATAAATACAAAGTGATGGGGTCTAAATTAGCTATTACCACTCAAGAAAGAGATCTTGGAGTCACTGTAGATAGTTCTCTGAAAACATCTCTTCAATGTGCAGCAGCAGTAAAAAAAAAAGCTAACAAAATGTTAGAGATCGTTAGGAAAGGGATAGATAATAAGACAGTAAATATCATAATGCCACTGTATAAATCCATGGTACACCCACACCCTGGATATTGCATGCAGTTCCAGTGTCCCCATCTCAGAAAAGATATATTACAAATGGAAAAGGTAAAGAGAAGGGAAAACAATGATTAAGGGTACAAAACAGTTTCCATACAAGAAGATATTAAAAAAGATTGGGATTGTTCAGTTTGGAAAGGAACAAGTCAGGGGGGATATGAAAGAGGTCTATAAAATCATGAATGGTGTGAAGAAAATCAATAGGGAAGTGTTATAGATCCCTTCACATAACAAGAATTGAGGATCACTCCATGAAATTAATAGGCAGCAGGTTTAAAACAAACAAAAGGAATTACTTATTCAAACAATGCTCAGTCAACCTGTGGAATTCATTCCCAGGGGATGTTGTGAAGACCAGACGTATAACTGAATTCGATAAATGGAGGACAGGTTCATCAGTGGTAATTGACCAAGAGGGTTAACAATGCCAACCAATTCTCTTGATATCCCCTAGTCTCTGACAGCCAAAAACTGGATGATAGGGGATTGGTCACTTGATAATTGCCCTGTTCTGTTCATTCTCTCAGAAGCATATGGCACTGACCATTGTCAGAAGACAGGATACTGGCTAGATGAACTATTGGTCTGACATAGCATGTCTATTCTTATTCTCCTACTAATACATTCTCAGTGATTTGGTGATTCATAACCAGCAATAATAATTATTCTTGGATAGGATATTAGGAGATCAGATTTTTTTACAGTAAGGAATTGCAAAGATTCACTGTTAAACTGAAATCTTCATTACATTGTTTAGATCTGCTATCTCTTATGAGTAGTGCACATTTAGTGCCAATGCACTGAATGTGTCCAGATTTCCTATAAACCTAAAATCTAGGAAATTACATGGGGATGAAAAAGTACAATCATGGGAGGTAGGGAGTTAAATAAAAAAGGGAAGAGGGTTTGGAAAAAGATTACCAGGCGGGAGAATGCCTCAGACTGAAAACAAAAATCACACCACTCTGTTGAGCCGTGCCAATTCATAGGATTAAACAGAACCCAGGTGTGGTGAGGCAATTTACTTAGAGTCAGGATCTCAAAGGTGGAGATGCTTCCACTGTACTGGAATCGTGGGGAGGAGGAGTGGGGTTAGAGTGGCCAGTCACACATACCCAGAATATTGGCACATCCCAGCACTTCTAGGAACAGCATGACCCCATCCCTGCCAGTATGATCTCATGCACATTGTGTTTGTGAGGTCACACCGCTTGGAGGATGCCATTTTCAAGAGTGCACTGCCCCGCTCTGCCGATGTGTCCTCACACATACAAGGTCATGCCAAAGAGGGCAGAGCGGCATGCTGTTCAAACTAGCACCCCCCATCCGATATGGGACAAAGCCAGGTTCAATTTTGTTCCAATAGCGGATGGGGACAAGTCAGCCAAGAAGAGGACTGTTAGATATAAAATCAGACAAGTGGTCTCCTAAGGTGGTGTAGGTGCTCCCAATGCCCTTGAATCATGATAGGGTTGGCAAGGTAGATGAAACCCTTTTCCCCACCCACTCACTTCCCATCCAGTTCCCTCTGGTGCAACCAGGGAAGCTCAAGGAAATAAAACTGAAGGAGGAAACAATTGATGGGTTTGCCCTGTACAGTTTGTTCCTAGACTGAGAACTGAATTCCAACACCTCAGTGATAGATCTGGTAAAGCTGGTCAGCCTATGTGTGTCTTCTGGGGGGTCTTTATCTGTGGTGAGATCAGAGTCTTTTTAGATTCTTCTGCTACCATAGAACTAAGCATTAAGCCTTCCTTTCTAACTTTGAAAGTAATAGAGAAGGAAGTGAAGAAGTCCAAACTCAATCCTTTGGCTAGGGGTATTTGTCTACTGAATTTAGCCCTCTTTTCCACTGCATCATTGGTGTAATCTGGGAAACTCATGAACATTTCCATGTTAAATATTTAAGTTTGGCAGGCTTTGTAAAGAATGAGTTCCTTAAGTTTGTATTTTAAAAATCTTACAATTATGGCTCCGGACTTTGCATTTGGAGGGGATTTTAGTACAAGGGAGTGGTGGGCTCTCTCCATTTCTAAGTAGTGATCAGAAGGAGAGACAAAAGTCCTGATAGAATGGTGGAGAAAAATTCCACAGACCTCCCTTTTTTCAGCCCCTCTGGTAGACCCACAATTCCAAGATTGTTTCTCTTTGATCTTCCCTTGAGCTCATTAACCTTCTCCTACAGTGCCTTAAAAGTCCTTTCCTGTTACTCTGCAGTTATATTCATAGAACTTGCTGTGTCTTGTAGAGAGATTCTGTTTTCAACTTAGTCTAGTCTTGGTGTCAAGTCTTGCAAATCAGCTTGATGTGTGCAAGTAATATTTTTAATCTAAATTATATCTTGAGATATTTTTCTCAAAACAGTCTGTCCACTTGAGATTTGTTTTAGCCAGTCCATAATTTCTTCTAGTGACAGAAAGGCAGCCTCTCCCTGGGCAAGTGCAGAGACATGCACTTAGGACAGAAGAATGCATTGCTACAGACTGGGGACTGACAGGCTAGGCAGCAGTTCTTCAGAAAAGGACCTGGGGGTTACAGTTGACAAGAAGCTGGATATAAGTCAATAGTGTGTTCTTACTGCCAAGAAGGCTAACGGCATATTGGGGTACATTAGTAGGAGCATTGCCAGCAGATGGAGGGAAGTGATTATTCCCCTCTATTCGGCACTGGTGAGGCCACATTGTACTGTATCCAGTTTTGGGCCCTCCTCTATAGGGAGGGTGAGGACAAATTAGAGCGAGTCCAGCGGAGGGCAACGAAAATTATCAGGGGGTTGGAGCACATGACTTATGAGGAGAGGCTGAGGGAACAAGGCTTGTTTAGTCTACAGAGGAGAAGAGTGAGGGGAGATTTGATAGTGGCCTTTGACTATCGGAAGGGGGGTTCCATGGAAGATGGAGCCAGGCTGTTCTCCGTGGTGGCAGATGATAGAACAAGGATCAATAGTCTCAAGTTGTAGTGGGGGAGGTTTAGGTGGGATATTAGGAGAACCTTTTCACTAGGAGGGTGGTGAAGTACTGTAATGGGTTACCTAGGGTGTGTGTGTATGTGTGTGTGTGGAATCTTCATCCTTAGAGGTCTTTCAGGCCTGGCTTGCCAAAGCCCTGACTGCAATAATTTAGATGAGTTTGGTCCTGGTTTGAGCAAGGGGTTGGACTAGATGACCTCCTGAGGTCCCTTCCAATCCTAATCTTCTATGATTCTATGGTCAGCCATGATGGCTGCCAGAGGGCTGCCCCACAGCTTCTGCTTTTTAAGATTTTGTAGAAAATCTGGAGATGAAGCATCATCCATAATGGTATTAAATTGAAAGAGAAGAGTAGCAGAATAATATCTAATGAAAATTAGATGGAAAAAAGGGATTAAATGGTTGTGCATTTTAGGAGATGCGGAACGGAACGGTAAAGCTATGCAGCCACCCTCCTCTTAGTGGCTCCCAGAAGTCCTGAAATAGTAAATTAAACTGGAACATAAAGTGAAATTTCCCCCTTTCCATGATGAAGACTTGAGCAGAGGAAAGAAGAACAATGCAGAAAAGGAACATTATGGCTAGGCAATTGGAGTAGATAGATTAATAAGAAAATCAACTGATTAATAAACGTTGTCCTAAGTTTTCCTAAAAAGAACTTATTTTGTTAAATAGGAGAAATATCTTTGAAGAAAAAAATGATTTCATGATTTTAATGCAACCCTTTTTCTGTCCCTTTATATTTTAGACTGTACAGATGAACACTGGGTCAACACCTTCGCTTCCATGGAGAAACCTGTAGAAGTGAACAGTTACATTAAAGCAACAGTCCTGTGGCACCTTAAAGACTAACAAATTTATTTGGGCATAAGCTTTCATGGGAAGAAACCCACTTTGTCGGATGCTGATGAAGTGGGTTTCTGCCCATGAAAGCTTATGCCCAAATAAATTTGTTAGTCTTTAAGGTGCCACAGGACATTCGCTATTTTTCTAAAAACAGACTAACACAGCTACCACTCTGGAACTCAGTTACATTAAATAATATTTTGAAATAATTAAAAAAAACATGAACTGCAGTGTGATCCTGATTCAGGAAAGTATCCCTATACTGGATAGAACTTAATGTAAAGCATGTGTATTACCGTTCTCATGAATAGGGATGGATTTAAGCATGTGCTTAAATGCTTTCCTGAATCAAAGCCTTTACCCTCCTTGCAGAAAGATTAACAGCATGAGATGGCACACGAGGGGCTTTGGAGCCAGGTTGATCCTTAGGACTCACTGCCCAATGGTACAGATGTCAATCTGTTTTCACAGAGATGTTTCATTCCTGTCCAGTGGCTGTTTCATTGGTTAGGTTTCCATTGGTGACCTGCTCACTTTTGCATGCTGCATTACCTCCCACTCTGGGAGGTACAGAAGCCATAGAATGGGATTTGATGCAGTTCCCCAAAGCAGTAAAACAGCAATTTTCTGGGGGTTGCTATCTATTTCAGGTTCTTAGAATGACCCCCATTGCCATAGTATCTCTAATGCATTTATGCTCCCAATGCCCTGGAGAGGCAGGGAAGTGCTATGATCCTCATTACACAAATGGCAGAAGAAAGGACCAGACAGACTTTCATGACTTGCCCAGGGTCACACAGGAAGTCTGTGGTGGATCAGGAAATTGAACCCAACTCTCCCAAGTCCCAGGCTAGCATCCTAACCATCCTACCTTTGCTGTGGGTACCCTAACTGTGCTTTCTTTGTGCCCCACTTCTTCTCCCACAGACACGCCCTTTAATACAGAGTGGCCGCACACAGGCTGCTGGCTTCTTAGAAGAGTCAGGGGAGAGCACTCCTCCTCTGCACTCTCTAGCTACACTTGTCTGTCATCCTCTCTGGGCCCTGATAGAGAGAGGAATATCTCATACATTAGCAATATGTTTCAGAACCATATTTTAAACTCCATAATAGTTTAATAAGAAATATCCAAACTGAGGCCTGGTGGAAGGGGGAAATATTTTCCCTCTGGGATGAGATTCAAAACTATCTAAATGATACTTCTAAAAGAAGTTGTGTGCAGAGATATTATATCCCCATTTCATTTAGCACCTAATGGGTTTCACACAACTGAGAGTAAGTGAATTATTGGTAACTACATTTTCCTGAACAAATAAATCTGCTGTTTGATGCAGCACTGTAAATAAAAATCTATTGATTCTGTTTATACCTTACTCTTCAAAGAAAAGGAGAATAATCTATGGATTTTAATGCTAAAATATTGCGTTAGTATAATAAAGCATTGCATTAGTATAAGAGACAGCCAGTTCTTTTATTCTATATGGTATCCTTAAAGGTGAAATCCATTCATTTGGTAAGAAATATCAGTGGAATATGACATTAAAGTATTTTTAATTAAAATGGGCATTTTTATATATTATTATCCCTTGACCCAATATTCAGGACCTATTTGGGGTGTTTCCGTTAGGAGCTAAAATGGATTATATTAATCAGATAGTTCTCTGGTTGGTTCAATCCTGGTTATTTACAAAGAATGTGTGCAAAGTCCTGTTTCCCTGAACACAGTAGGAACAAATACCAGGAGGCAGTTTCCTTGCTCACAATTTCCCAGCCTTCCTTTCCAGCCAACTCTCTTCCCAAAGAAGGTCTCTGTTTTGGCCTTCTTCCAGTGCTTCTCTCCCTGTTTGCTCACTTTCTGATTCCTTTTCTTTCTTTCACACACAGACACACACAGCTCCACCAATCCCCATCCCCTGTATTTTTAATCAGTTGGAAGGAAACTCCTTGGGCAAGATGGCTCAGCTCTAAAATGTTTCAAGTTTCTTTCTATAGACATTGAGAGGTGCTGCTAGTTACATTTGTGAAGGAGGCACTCTGTCCACAGAACTATGCCTCTGATTTCCGTATGGAAAATAATGGGGTTCAAACTCAGGTTTGAACACAGGATCTGAGCCTACCCACTGTTGGAAGGAGCAGACTTAGAGCCTCTGTTAGTGCCTGCTGTAAAAAAAAATAGTGGTAAGTCCTTTAGGTAGTAAGAAAATACTATATGCCAACACCTTGTGCAGGTGAAGTGACCAGCATCACGATGTCTCAACGGGCTGTGGTGCTAGGAAATGTTACCTTGTTTTGTGTCCAGCTTGGATTGTGGCTGATTATCACAGCCATCGATTTATCGCTCTCACAATGTACCTAGGAGGTCTGAATTGTTGAAATGAGAGAAGTTTACCCTTGCACTAGTAATACAGCAGTGAATAGAAGCAGCTGTGAGCACTGCCATTTGGCCCAGTTTACAAAGGAGTAGATCCTCCCTTTGCACAGGACTATAGACAGAGTCCATCACTTTGTGGCTGAATCAGCAACAAACTTGAAGGGGAGCCACTTCCTAAGACCCAGCTTCTGTAAATTAAGCTAATAAATTTGTATCTGTTTTTCTGACTAAGGAACTTTATAAGAAATATGTCATCCCCACTTATTCTACTTGGCCTACTATAATAACCCTGCCAATGAAACAAATGGTCTTGAACACAATACATAATTTTCAATGGGTTAGAAAACTTTAGATGTTAGAAACTGTGTGTGCCAGCTGGTAAGTAGAGAGTGGGTGTTTTGATACTTATATATTCTGAATTTTTGCTAAGCATTAACAAAATATAGACTGGACACCTATCAAGAGAATTTGAACCTGAAGGATAGCATGTTTATTCCAAAATTTGCAATACATTGTGTTTTATAATTTTGCATGACATCCTGAGCTGTAGTTACACTATCATTTGTGATGATGAATATAATAGGTAAGTAGGTTTAAAATCCTGACACTGTCAGTATGGGCATATTCTTTAGGCTCTTTTTAACTTATTTGTTTTATTTTAAGGCATCTCGATAGTGTAAAAATTAGTCCTTTAGGAAGTGATGACAAACGGACACAACTTCTGCTCTCTCTCCCCGCTGTATGCTTTATATTGAGCTTACTGTGATTGGAAGCTTTGATTAGTTGAGCATAAGAATGTCACTAGAAGCCAGTTGGATCAAAGGGATAGAATTCTGCAAAAGCAGCCACCAGAAATGACACCAGATGGATGTATTATAATATGTCCCTGAATAAACTTGCCATCTGACACCAGCGCCAGCCTAGCTCCTCTGAAATCTGCTTTAGGCCCGCAGAGTGAGTGGGTCCAAATTACTGCCGACATGGGCACTCATGACACTCATTTAACCTATGACCAACATTTCTTATTCAGTTGCGACTCTGTATACTCTTAGAGTGTGTTCTTTGGGAAAGGGTCTACCACAATGTAATTAATAGGAATAAATGCAACGGGACCTAAAATGACTGAGTCAAATAACTGAAAAGAAATAGGGTGACCTGAAGTTCATTTATCTGTCTTTTAATATCCCATTTGGCCCCCACTATCAGAAAACATCTCATATGACTGTGCTTTGTTTATTTAGGCTTTTACATAACAAGAATAGAAAATGTTAGACTTGAAAATGCTCATCTTATTCTTGAGTAAACAAAAGCTAATTTATATTGCTAGCAATCTGTTGAGTCTGGGAAGAGTGTATGTTATACACCTTACAGAACAGTGCTTTGTGCTTATTGAAAAGGGCAGATTTGATCTTACAAAAAATTTGTTTCCTGTCTGTGGCACTGATATAAAGTAACTATTCCTCTTTAAACAGGTAGGTGGGCTCAAATTCTCAATTCCCAAATGCCTCAGTTGGGAGTTGGGAGAATTGGCTATACCCGAGACATAGCTTTTACAGGTTCATAACAGACTTCTCCCTAGTTAAAAGAAGGAAGAACTTCCCTACCCCTCAAAAGGACAGCAATATTCTTTGGAAGGTGTCACAGTTGCACTTTATTACCATAATACTTTGAAATATATCATCACATAGTCCAGTGGAGATAGGGAGATGTTAGTACCATTGTACAAGGCACTGGTGAGACCTCATCTGAAATACTGAGTACAGTTCTGGTCCCTCGTGTTTAAGAAAGATGAATTCAAACTGGAATAGGTTCAGAGAAGTTTCCACTAGGATGATCTGAGGAATGGAAAACCTGCCTTATGAAAGGAGACTCAAAAAGCTTGGCTTGTTTAGCCTAACCAAAAGAAGCTTGAGGGGAGATATGATTGCTCTTTATAAATACATCAGAGGGATAAATACCAGGGAGGAAGAGGAATTATTCAGTGCCAGTGTGGACACAAGAACAAATGGATATAACCTGGCCATCGGGAAGTTTAGACATGAAATGAAATGAAGGTCTCTAACCATCAGAGGAGTGAAGTTCTGGAATAGTCTTCCAATGAGAGCAGTGAGGGCAAAGACTGAGCTTGATAAATTTATGGAAGATATGGTATGATGGGACAACCTAATTGTCAATTAACTGATCTTTGATTACTAGTGGTAAATATACCCAATGGCCTGTGATGGGGTGGGTTCTGAGTTACTACAGAGAATTCTTTCTTGGGTGTCTGGCTGGTGAGTCTTGCCCACATGCTTAGGGTTTAGCTGATCGCCATATTTAGGGTCGGGAAGTAATTTTCCTCTAGAACTGATTTCAGAGGCCCTGGGGGTTTTTCACCTTCCTCTGTAGCATGGGGCAAGGGTCACTTGCTGGTGGATTCTCTGTACCTTGGAGTCTTTAAACCATGATTTGAGCACTTTAATAACTCAGTTGTAGGTTAGGGGTCTATAACAGGTGGCAGTGGGGGAGGTTCTGTGGCCTGCATTGTGCAGGTCGCACTAGATAATGGTCTCTTCTGACCTTAAAGTCTTTGAGTCTGAGTCAATCATTAAAGAAAAAAAAAACAAAACTCATAGTTATTCAAGTACATGCTGTCTGGTAAAACTGATCGTTTTTACTTATTAGCATAACCTTTTTGATTCTTGGCAAACCAAGAGGTAAACAGAATACTGTGATGTACTTGGTTCTTTGAAGACCTAAAGATAAAGATGTTTTCATGTACTTGGGCATGTTAGTTAAAAACTTCCTTGCCAGTCACTAATAATTTTTCTGCTACACAATTCAGGGCCAATTTCCCTGCTGTTGACTCAAAATAGCTGTGACACTTTACACTAGCAGAGGATGTAGCCTTCAGTCTCAAGCTTCTCAAAGTCCTGGGTAAATCCCTGGCTGCCATCTCCTTTCTCTTAGGTCCTGTTTAGTTGAGTGGTCTGAGTATCATTCTATCTGCAGCAGATGATATCCCTAGCATGCTGCAAGTTTGCAACCATTTTTAATAACACTGGCTCTTGGGTTGTTTCTTTCCCACTGGAGGCCTGATTTTGCATCACTTTGCAGCTTGTGCTGTCATTTAGGTTAGTATAAAATGGGTGTAAAACACTACCATTCTCATCTGGTAGCATTTGCACAAGTCTGAATAAGTACACAAAGTACAAAGCCGTGGTGAAAAGGGCCCCAATATTTTATGAAGTGGTTTAATATCATGCTTCATCTGCAAGGTACTTTTCTGGTTTATATTAAGTGCCAAATGATTATCATGTCTCTGTACTTTTCACATGAGAATCAGAATCTGAAATACCATTCAGGTTTCTTTTGATATTGCTACCAAAAAGGAATGATCTGTGTATCTAGCGAGAGATCTCTGTGGCAGTTCTTGCTTAAATACTGGCTCTGATTCACTACTGAATGACTCTAGCTTTCTACTGAAGCAAGTCCATTCAAATCAATGGAATTAGACCAGCATAAAAGTGCAGTAACACAATGATGAATTGGCCACTGGGTTAAAAAGAATGCCAAATTTGGACGGAATTTTGCTTAGGTAATATCGGCAGTAACAGGATTGAACTGTAGGCAGATTTTACCTTCCTCTGAGTATTTTAGTATTAGTAGCATTAATATATATATATATTTGTGAGTGTTTTAGTAGCTTGTGTACCACCTTTGGGTGGGGGAGTACTTTAAAATTCAAGTTATCGGTGGAGATATTGCTGAGTTAAAGAACACTACAACTGGCAAAGAAATATACTTCTGTCCTATTTATTCATGTATACTGTTCCCCATGACTGGTTACATGAGTGTTCTTAACACTATAGTCTTTGCTGCCTAACTTGGAACAAATTTACCAGGTAGTTAATCTGTGTTATAAGCTCTGGATAGGTTTTCCAAAGCATGCAATATACTTGGTTTCTCTCAACAAACCAACACCAAATAATTATCTCCTAGGGTTGTTATTTCACTCACTGAAAACTGACACTTCTTCCTGTTTCAGTATCAGCCCATCATGCAGAAATCTTTGTAGTATTTTAATTAACCTGACATCATGCGCTCACTACAGCCCCAAATAAATTAACATCAAACACTCATATGCTGTCAACACTCCATTGTTATAGGAGATAGCTTAGGCACTGAACACATACCAGATGTTAATCTTTAAAAAAAACTGCCAAACAGCATATTAAATGTGACTATCTTGACATATTCATTGTAAGGATTGACATAAACAAAAATAATGTAGGCTTATTAGTTTGTTCGTCTCAAAGGATTTCAATGTATTTTACTCTACCTATTGATCCATCTGTCTATCTAACCTTCTATTGATCTATGTAAAATCAGCTCACCTATCATTTAAAAGCAGCCTTTTCTGTGGTGGAATGCAACAGCTGTTGAAATAGAGCACAGCAAACTGGAATAACAATTTTAGGACAAGACAAATAGGATATGCTATTTAGACAAATAGGATATGTTATTTAAACTGCAGAGGCAGAAGGGAATTACCCAAATTTGAATCAGGCAAGGACAGCAGCGCTCGCACCTTTTTTTGCAAAAAGTGTCATTCACTTAAAAAACATGGCTTTATGATTAAGTATTATCAGAACAAACATTAGAAATGCTTTGCAACACAAACACCTTTCAAGGAAACTCCTAGAATTCTGGGAGATAAGAGTTCATATTTGAACTGTCATTCTCTACATCGGTCAAATCTGTGGTGCATTCCTGCTGCTGGATGGATAAGGATTTAGAATCAAATTAAGGGCCTGCTCTAAAGCCCAACTGAAGTCAATGGAATACACTTCCAGTGTAAACATTCCCATTAGGGAGACTCACTCCCTTGGGGCTGAGGAGGGGAATGTTGCAGTATAGACATACCCATTGACCAGTGAGTTACACAAAGTCTTGGGATCAGACCACATGTCTGTTCCAGTCTGGGTATACTAAAGAGTGGACCCAGGAAGGCCTTGTTTGTTCCCTACCACAGCTGTGCTGTGGAGTGCTAGCGCTCCAAGCTGGGCCAGAGTGGGCAAATCTAATCAGGAAAGGAGTTTACTCCCATACCCACTCCCCCCCAACACAGCAGTGTTGCGGGAGTTCTGACTACAAGTATCCCAAAGTTTAGCAACTGCTACTGAACATGTGCATACACAAGCCTCCCATCCTCAGCTCTTCCAAAGACACTATGCCTGACAGAAACATACCTCCAGACACCACTGCCTGTGCCGGTCAGCTTTCCCCCTCCACTTAGGAAGTAATACTAGCTTCAGTTTTGTGGGTGCTACTTCCACTTAAGTGCACCTTACTTATTTCTCTCTCGTGAGAAAGATTTGCTCAGTTACTTCCTGAAGTAAAGAACCACCTTTCATATATTTCCTTTTTCCATACTTCTAGAAGTGAAAGACCTGGTTGATTTATATTGCCGTTTAGGAAAAAGGGATGCTTATTGTGCCAATAGCCAGTTATTTATGATGATGCCTTATATTGTGAATATTGTTTCCCGCTGCGTTTATCCTCGGAGAAGACTGAACATTACAGAAATTTTTAGATCTACATTTTCAGATAAGCTCTGCAATTTTTGCAGGTGCAGTTTTCTGGTGGCAGTAAAATGGACGGGCAAAACTGCAGTCACAATGGCACAAGTTTAGAAGCCTCGTCATTTCTTCTGCTGCGGTCAGTCAAGTGGTTAGAATTCTAACCGGGAATAGCGTTAATAATTGTGCCTGTAAGTAATTGTGAGAGCAAAATTGTGTCCATGTTATTGGATCCTGGTCTGAAGCCGAGGTGAAATTCATAACCAGAGTCATTTTACTTTCATGGTATCATGTTAGCTGCTTGATGACTCCCTTCTAGGTATCCTACTATCACCTGGGCACTCAGGTGCATGTAATTCTCAGCTTTGTTTTCCTCTTTGGTGAATACATGGCAGATCATTAACAGTGGTGCTATGGCTTACTTTGACATACGGATCTTGAACCACATTATTCACTGCATTTGGTTGCATTGCCATTACACCAGCAGACTGTTGTGCACAGTGCATCACCAAACAGTCCACATACTCAGGAGGGAACGGCCTTTATTCCACTTTAAACATTTCAGCACCGTAACATCCCATCAATCTATTGCTCGACACAAAATATCCTCTTCTCTCAGCTATTAAGCCTTCTGACCTCTTGCTTAGCCATTATAAATCTGGGATTTGTAGCACACAAGAGTGTATTTAATTGGGATTCAGATTTATCTGAACATTACATAACATTATAAGCACCTGCCTTAGAATCTCCTAATTCACCTGATGCAGTTGTGCCATTTCAGCTACTATTTAATTCCAATTCCTGCTAGCTATTTGCATGATCCAAGCAGAAGCTGTAGTTTGTGACTATTCTCTGTGTTAATACTTCTAATTATAATGACAGGGCAAACATGGTAAAATATCATCAACAAATGACTTGAGCAATTATGAGCATCCTCTTAAAGCTGAATATCTATCCAACAGGGGAAAAGTGTGATCTCTGAGATATGCCGCCTTAAAACTTCTTCCCTAATTGTTCAGATCCTGTTTAAGTTGCATTTAACTTTACTCCCGCACAGGAAAATCCATGCAGCTAGCAGTGAATCTGTTAGGGTTCTAATAAATGCTCCCAGCTATGTTAAGCTGAGCCATTCTTCCTTCTTTCCGAAGGCCTGTGCTCAATATAGAAGACTTGCTTTTAATAGTGAACTTATTTAAGAGCTGAATATGAGCTCCACACGGGCTGACCCCTACTTCCACATAGAGGCCATTGATTTCAATGGTCTTCTGCACACATGCAGGGGTTCATTGGCATGGAATGCATTGTAGGGTCTCCCTACTCCCAGCTGCTCTGCTGGAGCATTCATTCATTCATTCATTCATTGTAGGTGCTCTAACATGCTTGATTTTCCACCCCAAAATGTGAACTGCTTAAACCCACTTTTACAAAGATATCTGTTCTAGTTCTGTCTCTAAAGTGACAGAATAGTCCCTAATAGTCATCTGGGAAAGCCACCCTATGTAGGATCCAGTTATACTTTCACGTTAATTAGGCCAGCTGACAGCAGTGTTAACACCTTTCCCAGTTATTACACCAAGACTTTTTGTCATTTAAAACATGCATACAAAAACATACATACTTTAGAAGTAGAAAGCAAAGGGGAAGGATGATCCACTGACAGGACGAGTCCGTGCCACAAGAAACACGAAAGGCTCATTCTTTTAAAAACAATGGTCTCTCTTTTAAAAACTTCCTGTTCTGCTAGATGTGTTAAACTAGGTATTTTTTCTCAGCGTTGGATAACTTCTATTTTAATTTATTTTTTTAGACTTACTGTAGGGAGTCATGAAAGAAAGCTCTAGATCTGAGATATGGATCCAAGCTTCGTACCTCCTCTAACAGGCTGAATCACAAGTGTGAACATTCCCGAATGTGGTGTTTCAGAGTCTGGATCTAAATCTTAGCTACCCCAAATTTCAAAAGTGTTCAGATTTGATCTGTAGTAAATATGCTTCAGGGGCAAACTCTGATCTGAACTTGGTTTACTTCTATGGGAGTATTCACATGTTTACAGTAAAGCATGTATATAAATATTTGCAAGGCTAGGGTGTTAGTGAGCATGTTTTGTGTAAGTGAGGGGGTGTTTATAGCAAACAGTAGTCTCTCATTTAAACCTGAGAGCGCACATATTTTGCCTCTATGAGGTCTACTAAGTCGGTGTCAGATTTATAAACCATTACTTTTGCTTAGAAGCACCTTACTCCATAACAATTCAATAGGACTACTCATGAAGTAGGGTTCTATTCAATGTGAGTAAGGGAATCAGAATCTGTCCTCAGTGAGTGAGTGTCCCGTTGTTTGTCTCTTGCTGCATGCATTATGTTTGCCTCCTAAGCTTAGCAATATCAGGTGAGCAGAAGTCTGAACTTTTTTGTTGAAGTTAAGAATTCAGGTGTTTGAACCTTTTGCAGCATTAGAACTTCATTACCACTCTCAATATGCTTTCTTGTACTGGAGAATGTAAATATTCCACACCCTATGTAGCTGACATATCTCTTTACATTTCTGTGTTTTTAGTTGCTAGTTAAGAAAAAGCGGGCAAAGAGGTGTGAATCAAGAGGGCCAAGGAACAGACAAAACAGTCAAGGCAGCAAGTTAAACAAAGTGTTAAACTCTCACAGCACAAAAACTCAAAGAGCAATCAAGGGGGGAAATGCCAGATACAGTCATAAAGAAAGCAAAACAAAACCTGTTTTCTTCCCTGGTGTATATCTAACTGTTTCAGTTCCTTTTGCAAAGAAGATAAATTAACTTTATATTATTTCATTATAACTGTTGGTATTCTGTCTTCGATTCTGATGTTGTTTGTTTCTTCTAAGAAATCCCTTTCACTAGAAATTATACCTAGAATAGAAGTCTATGTACCTACTCAGGGGAGGGGGGTAATAGTTAATTAACTGTTCCTCAATTAACTGTAATTAACTATAGTTAATTAACTATTCCTCGACCTCTCAAAAAAGCAACTTTTTCAAATTTTGAGAAGAGCTTTTCCCCTTCCAAGGCAAGAAATGCTAGAGGACTTCGTGGAATTTAAAATGCCATTGACATTTTATTTTCAGCTGTTGCATGCATGTAACTGGCAAATACAGTTACAGAATTGTTTACTTTATATTATAAAATAATCTAATCCAAAAGGGATTTACATCACACATAACCCAAATAGGAATGTGATGAAACTGGATAATGACTTTCAAAGGAAATCTGCACCTATCCTTTGCTGCACAGAATTCTAAAAATGCTTCAGGAAACTTTCTTCTCAAAACATCTAAATTAACTTGTTAGAAATGTTACAATTTTAATTATATTCCAGTTGGATCTTCTTGGGTATATCCTCCAAGATTTCTTAATCAAACATTTACAAGGATAGCTGCTAATTTAACTGTACTTTTACTCTCCGCATCAGTCATGAGTTACAGAATGTGCTTCAAATGGAAGTAACTGGTAAACATTATTATTATTATTATTTTTAAGGACCAAAAATATATTTCACACTATAAAACAGAGACCCAATCCCTGCTTTCAGGAGCTCACAATCTAAAAAAGACAAAGTTATACATTGGACCATGCCTGTGCTAATAGGAAAAGGTCTGTTAGGCAACCTGTCCAGCAAACAAGCATTCTCATTAGTCCAGGACATTGGCTGACTGCTAACAGAAACCACACTGGCATAAAACTCCTCATTTATTAAACTGCCTAATCAGGAACAAATAGTAAATCTGTATTTGGGGAATTTTAACAATGAAATTTTGTTAAATATCAGTGATTTTTATGATTTATTTATTTTTATCATTAACCAGGTTTGTTTGGTTTTAAAGTGGCTGGGATCTTTTAGAGTTCTGCCAACAATCTCTGAAAGAAGAAACACTTTTTTCCTTCCATGAACTGTCAAGAAACTCTGTTCCATTTTTATAAATGACTAATGACCCCAGTTATCCTATAGGAAGGGCCACACTGTAGATGGACTAACACAGATGTGTAACATGGGAAGAGGGCACTTCTTGTAACTAACTACACAGGGAGAACATTCCTGATAAATAGGTTTCCCAATGACCTAACACCAATGTGTATATCAGGGCTGCTGTCCATTAAAGCCCCCACAAATATAGACATGTGACTCCAGAACATCAAAGAAAAATGGAAAGGGAACCACATGCCAGCCCTGCTCACATGGAGCTCTAAAGAGTATTAAAACCAAAAAATTAAGGCAAACAGTTGTCACTGAATCTTTTCAAAGTTAAATTTTCCATGTGACATTCCCAGTTTGATTTATAAATAAACAAATCATGAATTTTACTCCCTTGACAAGAATATGCTCTGGTTTTGAGAAAGTTTTGCAAAATCTCTTCAGAAATGTTCAGTCAATGAACTAGTGATACCATATGGAGAATGGTAATGTATTTATATATTCTTTCTTGTGTAACAAAGCCAAAAAAAGGAGGGGGTTGAGGGAGGAAGGGAAGCAACAGAATTCATTTAAAAGTCAGTTGGGCTGGGAAATGTGCTATTCTTTGTTTTTGGCACTAAAAGCTAGTTTTTCAAAATCTCCCATGTGTGGACAAGAACGATCATGGAACAAATGGACTGTGAAATAATGCAAATTAAATGATAGCATAATTTGTTCATTCTTAGATTTCTGAAAGGGAATAAACATATACAAGTGATTCCACAAAATCATCACTGAAAGGAGAAAACAGTTGGACCAATACTATGTTGTTTTTATTACCATTAAAGGAGCTTTCCAGAGGTTCTACTTTGCTTATATTGGTCACAGAATTTTTCCTATGTTAAAGTGGAGAGGAGGAATATAAGTGGTCATATTATAGTCCTGCTTCCTCAATATTTCCAGCTGAAAAAGAGAAAATAATGCAGTTAAGTGGGGAAATCAGATTTCATTGCTGCCGCCACTCCTTTCCTTCTTTCCATTTTGTGCACTGGTTGTTTACCTAGATTACATTCTATGGAAACAGATATTTCTCAGCACTTCTTATATGAAATTTGGACTTAGATCTAGAGAAAAGATGGAACAATATATCTGATATCAACTAAAGCCCTGCTCCTGCAAACACATGTATGCAGTTTAGCTGCAGAATTAACAGGGTTACCCATACGTGCAAAGTTAAACATGTGCCAAAGTGTTTGCAGGATCAGGCCGTGACATAGGCATACTACTTGTCTGGCAAAATGTACAGCTTATGCAATTGTTCTAAGTATGGTTTACTCCTTTTTGTATTCATTTAGCATTAGGAATATTGAATACATTCTTACGTCTGATGCTCAAAAGTATCCTGAAGAAAACAACCACTTTGATTTTTAAATCCTTTTCCTTTTAAGAGTAAGAGGCTACAGTCATCAACAATGCATTGCCTCTTGCACAGTACTGTTTTGTTCAAATGTATGCTAATACATTAAATGGAATCTGTTTTCTAATCAGAAACCAGAGAGAATATTGCCATAAATCTGAACAGATAATTTGTTAGAAGTGCAAACTAAAAATAGCCAATATACTGTGTCAGCTGGCGGCTAACTTTGCCACACCAGTGGCTTCATTTCAGTGGAGTTGCACAGAGAGTCTGATTTTAGTGGTGATGAACGTTCCCAGCCTGTACAGATTACCATGGGAGTCGTGGATTTTCTCAGCTCCTGTGAAATTATGGTGCTTAAAATGTAAACTTTAAAGTGCTTTGGGTGGAGAAAAAATATAGCACTGTATAAACATATTTCAACTGCTATTCTTTATACAATTAATAAGAGCTTCATTTTTAACCAGACTTTCTATTAAAAAATACTCTGATAAAACAGTGCTGTCTGGGGCTTTCAGCATCGTGAAACCACTCAACAATTGCAGGAGAGACACAGTCATTTAAGAATGACTGGAAACTTGCATAGGGATTTCTGGAATCAGTGATGGCTCATAAAGGTCTTGCGTAGGGGGAAAAAAAACCCACGCTGTGTTAATGAACGTTACAGTCATGAACTTGGGGAAAAATGTTAATTGATGTTAAATGATTAATTGTTGATAAATGCGGCACGCAACAACCTATAATATGGATATATAGTAACTCTTGTAACATACAGTGAAAAATTGCAAACACATACAGTTTACATGGATAAGAAAAGGCTACATTGTGTCTGCCCATTCAGGGCATGTCTACGCTGCAATAAAAGACCTGGCCAGCCTGAGTTAGCTGACTCGGGTTTGCAGTGCTTGGGCTGCAAGGCTAAAAGTTTCAGCATAGACATTTGGGTTTGGGTGGGAGTCCGGGCTCTGAATTTTTAGCCCTGCAGCCTGAACCCCACGAGCCTGAGTCAATGGACCTGAGCTTTGAGACTCGATGCGTTGGGGTTTTTTATTGCAGTGTAGATGTACCCTAAGGGGGCAAAGTACGGTGAATCTTTTCCCACATGCCATGCAGAAAGAGGTTGCAATTTGATGCCAATGCACAAGAAGTGTTGTGTGCGCTAGTGGGGAGAAGACTGCAGGAAGCACTGGGTGGCCTCAGAGAGTGCTAGGTAGTGTCATGGCCCTCCCTTTCCTCATACTTAGATATGTTTGTGCTGGAAGTAGGAAAGTGCTTTCTATACCACACCCAAAAGAGGTTAATCCATGCACAGTCCCAGCATTTCTTGGCAGAACATTCTAGTGCTGCTCTCCCACTCCTCCTTCCAGTAAGTATAACTTGGCCCGAATTGTGATCTTTAAATCTGCCACTGAGTCTCTGTTCATGATCTTGATCATTCAAAACAACAGCTTTGTCACAAGTTATGAAGAGATTAAACCTCAAAATTATGCTCCTATTTCATCAAGCTGTCACTGCCAATGGTATGATGGATTTCAGTTCACTTCCCTGATGGAAACTTAAACGTGTAAAATTGGTATCAGTTCTCTCTGTTTGATACCATCTTTTCATTGTCTAGCTAAATAGACCATCATGGACCAGTTATAACTCTGTACCGCTTTCTGGTATGTGCATTGTGTGAGAGCTTCTATTATTAGCATCAGCACACCCGCTTAGCCCATTTCCTAATAGCTCCTTACGACACAGTTACTTGACATGATAATATTCCACTTTATTTACAGCTCAGAAGTCTCTTGCAAACCAGCTTTAGTTATGTATAATAAAGCAGGCCCAGGTCTAACTTAATGGGAATGTTGACATTAACTCGTCAGTGCATGTACCTCTCAAGCCAATCATATCACTGTATGCCACCATAAAAGAATTTAATGACTATGTTCATATGAGATTAGAACTAGACCAATCTTGAGTTTTTGGTTTAGTGGGCGAACAGAAAAAGAAACAAACAAACAAAAACAAAACTCCCAAACCTCTCATTTTCGGTTGACCCAAATGACAACTTTTTTATTTTTCTCACCAAAATGTAAAACTGATGATAATTTATTTCAAGCTGAACAAAACGTTTCATTTGTCCTGAAATGAAATGTTTAATTTTGTTCCGGGGGTGTTTTTTCTCTTTTTAAAAAGGTAAATCTAGCTAAATTTTGAAATGAGACATTTTGAAATCAAAATAAAAATATTTAAGTCTGAAAATGTCAAAACATTTCATTTGGACTTTTTAGTAATTATTATTATTTGCCAGAAACTAGTCATTGAATTTGACCCAAATTTGAGAACAGTTTCAGTTGACCCAAAACAGGTATTTCAGTGAGTAAACTTTTTTTTTAAACACAAATTGCCCAGGAGACATCAACCCTAACTTCTCTAATTATTCCAAATGCACAGTAACCAACATAAACTTTGCCATGGTCTCACAAATTCTTTGCTGAGGTCTCTTCTCCCTGCCTGAATTTCTAGAGATCAAATCCAATTTCTCCCAAACTTCAAAATAAAAAAAGAAAATAACCTATTATACTGGCAGGATCCCAATAACTACAGGGATGCCCAGGTTGCTTTAGCATGTCCCATTCTTCAGTTTGGTCACTAAATTTAAACTTCCCAAGTAGCCCACAAAGCAAAGTTAATTAAGTCGTTATCCATTTCAACCAATGGATAATGTTCATTCAGTCCAAACCAACACCCTGTGATATAATCATAGTC
The DNA here is from genome assembly GCA_007922155.1 of Mesoclemmys tuberculata. Classification (NCBI taxonomy): domain Eukaryota; kingdom Metazoa; phylum Chordata; order Testudines; family Chelidae; genus Mesoclemmys; species Mesoclemmys tuberculata. The sequence goes on along the minus strand of ML675624.1, from coordinate 66,237,270 downwards.
TTGCAATATAGATAAAACCTAATTAAATCTCAAGGATAGAAAACAATTGGTTATAGTAGACCAAGAGATAACAATGATTAATAGGATAAAATGTTACAAGGAAAGTTTGGCTGGAAGCCAGGGCTTTCCTAATGGTGGTATATATTACATTGTGGAAAAGCCTTCCGTGGTTGTGATGGAAGCTCTAGCACTTTTTCTAATGAGGTGCTCAAAACTGAATGTAGACAATACTGTTGTTCTTGTCCTACACAAGAGATCCCAGTAAACACACTCTAGAATACCATTATCCTCTATAGTCACTCACTCAAAGATGCCCTTGTATCTCCTCATCCAGATGTGGTTGAAAAATGCAGGAAAAACAACATCCCTATCTACTGGACTATAAATAAGTCTCTGATGCATGTGCTCTCTTGAGCTCTTCCCTCCTCTCCCATCCCCATTAGAGTTGTTCCACTTTGTATAAATAATTATATATTCAGTGGGCCAAAGAGAGAGACTGACTCAATAGACCAGTGGTTAGGGCTCTAGCCAGTGATGTGAGAGACCCCAATTCAAGACCCTCTTCCTGAATCAGGCGGAATACCACTCTTAAACCCTTTTATTGTTTTTATGACATTTTCATCAGAAAGGTTTTTCAGGCTCAGGATGGAAATGCTTGTCAAAAGCAGGGAGAAAGCCCCAGGTTGGAATAGTCAGTAGCCTGGTGGTAAAGGCCCTTACTTGAGATGCAGGAGGGACAGGTTCAAGTCCCTGGTCTGAATCAGGTGGAGGAGGTAGTTGAATATGGGTCTCCTACAGCCCAGGTGAGTGTTCTGGCTGTTCTGTGGTTTCCATTCTCTTCTGGCTAGAAATTGCACCCTGGATCTGAAAAACCATTTCAATGAATGACAGAATGTTTCTTCAGAAAATTCCCAACCATCTCTAATAATTAATTTCTCTTTACTGATAAGCACCATATCCAAACTTGCCTCATTTCTAGTAGGAATCTTACTGTTTGGTAACAAGAAGTTTATCCTCCACATCACATTATTTTAATTAATGTGGCTGGTTATGGGTATTATCCAGTTGCCATAAACCTCCCACCGCAGAGATCTGGATTTTGACATCTTTATCATCTTCACCATATGTGTTTCATCTTGGCCATTTCTCCAGACTTGGCAATCAAGAATCATCTTCAGCTCCTTTATTCCCTTTCTCTCTTGTAAGAACATATTTCCTATTCCAGTCTTGCAATTAACACGTTTCTTTAATGCTCACCACATCACAGAGCCTGAGCCAAAGCTCACTGCAGACGTCTTTGATTTCAGTGGGCTTTGGATCAGGCTCGTAACCTCACCTTTAGTTCACTGTATTTCCTACGCACCTAACATTTGACAAGAAGAAAGCGCTGGCTTTGTGGCTTTTAATTTTCTTTCATGTGCAAGTTGTTTATGATTTAGAGTGTACAGAACATGTGGTATCCAAAATACAGTAGTAAATATGTCCATGTGTTCACTGGAAAGTGTAAGAGTGAAGACAGAGAAAAGAGTTGTTTCCTACAAAATTCTCTTTTAGTTGTGCATCTATTTTATGTAGTTTATATTTTGGTATAAAATATTTTGGTATATTTTTCACAAATGATGTTGCTAGTAACTTGCCTTTTACAGAGAAGCCTGCTGCATCTGGATCTTTCCTCTCATCGCACAAGGGGGTGGTGGGGATTAGCTGGCATCATGCCCTCTTTTCCCTCTCAATCCTATGTAGACCTTTTTGTAGAACAGCTTTCACAGGGTCACTAACTCTCTTTTCATGAATGTGGGTGGGAAATGGGAGTGCTGGTTCTGGTCTCTCAACACCCCAGCCAACACAGACTGGTCAGGTTATTTCCCTCACCACTCTTCAGGATAAATGGGGGAGCAAGGTGATTCTCTGAGTGCATAATCTGGTTTCTGAATTGCTCCTGGAGCAGCAGAATGACATGCTGTCCCTTTCTCAGGCCTTGTAGCAAAGCCACAATTTAGCCCATAATTATTATTTCTTATGCTTCACCAGTATATGCCTACAGTGTATTAGTGGCATACATTTGGTAGATGTAACTTTTTACCTATCCTGGCAGACACTGTGTTGATTCCAGGCTATTTCTGATGTTGCTCCCTATTAGTTCTATTTCTTCTGATGTGACTTTGGTTTAACAAGACATCTCAATAGCTCTGTTTATGCTGAAGGTCATCTCTTCATAAGCAGTGGTTAATGTAAATTACTTTACAGTTAATCCTTCAAAGAGCTTTATTTACCATTTTCTTGACTTTGCACCCTCAAGAATATTTGAGAGTTTCATTATTTGAAAGCTAAGAGTCAAAAATTGCAGTCCTTCATCCAGCAAGACTCTTTGAAGCCTACTGTTTTGGGGTATTTTAAGAATAAGGATCTCAGAATTTGGTGTATATATTTGTTGTTACTTCATAACTATAGGCTCTGTAAATATTCTCCTATCAAATGGTAGCCTGGATAGAAAACATCTCCCTTAAACTTACATCAATAGAAGTCCATTCTAATAACAAGATGCTCTTGCATAACATAAAAAGAAGTTATTCTGATTCTTATCTGGCCAGAATTTTGTATGCTTCACTGTACTGCACATTATGGGCCCTCCTGGCTTTTCAGTGCTGTTGATTTCACACTGGACTGGCAAAGTGACAGAGGAGTTAATATTACTATGTATAATACATTCTGTAATGAATCCTAAAAATAAGCAAAGCCCTTCCTATTTAATTTAATTCAGTTTTAATGACAGTAACTTTTTATACTTGTGCCCAAGTTTTGGCAAGCTAGAGACATTGCATGATAACAAGAACATAGCCTGTGTTTACATGCTGTTTGGAAATGGTAGTGTAAGGCTTTATTGTAAGAATGACAATTACTTCCATTGACCTTGATGAAGCTTGTGAATCTCCATGCATCCATTTCCAGCCACCCGTTTTACTGATTCTCTATTTAGTGGTTTCTGCCAGATTATTACAGAGAGCAATACTCATAGATCTTCCCTGTTACCACAGAATAATGCCTGAGGATGTATGGAATCATGAAGTAGCTGTCATTTTACAGTTGCCCTTATTTCCTAGGACAATGCGGCAGCTGATTAAAAGCATGTAGCAGCAATCAATTCAGGATAGCAAAAAGAATATCAGGCCGGATCAATGGGTCCAACCAAAATTTACATGATGCCACTCAGGATGTGCGTATTTTGCAATAGTGGTATACGATAAGTACATCTGAGTGTTCACCTGAAGCTCTGCTGGTCTGCTCCCCCAAGTTGCTAGTGTCCCCAGGGAGCTGAAATGGAAACTGAGGATCAGTAGAGCCTAGGGCATCACAGATACACTCCTTACGCTTGTAATTTACCCTACACTGTCAACAGGGTGCATGGCATAGGACTTCTATGCAACAGGATAATCCCCCTACACTGTGGTGACCTTACCACAGCTGGACATGCTTGCTTTGTGGTCAGATTCTGTTAGTGGCTCATTCTACCCATCAGAAACTGCAAGGAGAATTTAGAATATAATTATTTCATTAGAAATCTGGCCTGGAAACTAGGATGACCACCCTTGCTCATGCAAAAATTGCTATGGGATCTTCAATGACCATAAAGATCTCAGGTTTCCATATGATTGTACTTCCTTGCTTTACAGAATAATAATCTTACCAATATGATATATTTTCATCCCTGCTAGATGCTTGTTTCCTAGTTAAATAGAAAAATATTTTGGGCTCAATCCTATATCCTCATTTGGTCTAACGTCAATTAAAGGAACTTTTGTTATATATACAAGATTCACTATGAGGCAAAAAGGGAAAAGCTTGTTTTTACAGTAAATTGTAACTTTGACATAAGTATCAGACAAAAACTAGAGCTAGTAAAAATGTTAATTGTTTTCTACTGGAATTTTTTGACTTTTCAAAATTTTCCTTTTTTTAACCTTTCATTGAAAAGTCACATAAGAAAATATTTTTAGTTTTCACTGTTTTTCCCCCCTTTTCTCTCTCTTCCCTGTACACCTCTTTTCTTTGGAAAAAGAAGGCAGAGAAAGAGAGATTGGGTGGTGGTGGAGAAATTGAAAAATAAGAACAGTTTCAATATTCAAGTTTTTGGGCAGTTTAATAGAAAAAAATCCAATAAAACAAAAACATTAAACTTTTTTTAAGCCTTTTCTTTTACAAAGTGATTGGAAAAAATTGGCCCTGCTTTAGTAAAGACATATTTTACTACCTTAAAAGATAAACTGAAATTTTACAATTAAGAGGCCAAACTGTGATCTGCATATGAAATGACCTAGAGTAGAAAAGAGATGTGAAGTGGCACTCTTTATTTTCCTTCACTGCTACCTTCATCATGGTTTATCAAATGGCGGCAAACTACTATACACCATCATGAGGGGAGGACTGGGGAATCAGCAGGTTACTCATCTGATGTGCCAGCCAGCATTGCTCAAACATAATGGAGGGGAATATAAACTGTACCAGGAACAAGGCTAGCGCTGCTTACTTCGCCCCTGGAGCAAGGAGAACCAAGGACCAAATTGTGATTCAGTCATGGAGTCCCTGGCCTGCTCCTAAAACAGAGCAGCTACACATGGTGATAAATCTGTAATCTAGCCCAGAGGTTTTTTTAACCTGTGGTCCACAGACCAGGTCTAAAATTTCAAAAGGGGTCCACGGCTCCATTAGAAATTTTAAGGGGTCCACAAATGAAAAAAGGGTTCAGAACCTCTGATCTAGCTCCTGGTTGTATGGCATAAGTGTTTATTTGCTATCATGTTAAAAATATATCTATCTACTTCCTTACAGATCATTTGGATATTCAAATTAGAGGCTTTTAGTGCCTGAAATTCAATTAAAGGAGTAAAAACTCCACATTGTAATAAAATTTAGTGTTTGAAATAGCTTAATAAAATGAACTTCATCTCAGAAGTGTTTTTTTTTTCACTTTAATGTGCAAGTTTTAATTATTTCTTTCTGAATTAACAGAACTTGTTAAAAATTGTAATGGTTATTTACAACAGAGTGAGGTATCAGCAAGCCTTCTCTACTTTTGAAAGCACAATCAGTTCAGTTTTAGAGGCCTTTTCTGAACGGACTGAAGATGCTTTACAATTATTTGTCTTTTAAAGGTGATTGTAAACAGCGAGGAAAGCTTACCATTCCAAACAGCAGATTTTACTTAGCTAACACAACTGAAAAATCACCATGGATGGTGAAAAAAGACATCCCTACTGCATTGGATTTGTAAATGCTAATCTTCTTAGGTTGTGCAAAAAAAACCAACAGAACATATGCAGTCATGTCACAGTCTTGTGCCTCAGTTTCCCCATTTGTAAAATTGGGATAATAATACCTACCTTCTCTGTAAAGACAGCTACTGATGTAAAGCACTATATTATTATTATAAATAGTAAAGCACTATATAATTATTTATTATTATTATTCATTACAGATACAGCAGCTAGGAATACAATTCATGTGACCCTAAAGCTCTTTTATCTGTTCTTAATGAGAAAACAGGGATGTGTGTGTGTACGGGGCGGGGAGTGGGAGTGCTTACAAGGTCATCCACAACTCCCTTCTAACTACCACAAAGCTCCCTTGGAGAATACAACCCTCTTGAGAAGACAGTGCTGTCTGATAAAACTGCCCTCACAATAGGTCAGCTTCAGGTATTTTGGGCTTCAGTTTTTGCCCTTTCTTTACCCCCACTATGTCCCTATAGTAATAACAGCAGTAATAACAATAAGTTATCTCTAGAACCTGGACGTGGTGGAGCAGAGGTAAAGGAACTTCACTAAGTTGTTTGGACTGAAACGACTGCAGAGGTTTGGAAACTCACTCTGCTGTGAATGTTACCACTTACCAGGACAAATGAGGGGCAAGAGAGGCTGAGAGAGGTGGCATGAATGGTCTCCAGGCTCCCCAACCTCCCAGGTCACTGCCCTATACCCCCTTGATGGGCCAGTGTCTCTGTGAATATAGAACCAGTACCTGATTCAGCTCTCTGGTGCACCAGTTAGAAGTAACGAAGAGAGCTACCTTTATGAGCTGAATGTCCCCCACCATTCTGCAAAGTGCTTCTCTCCATTTTTCCTTTCCCCTGGAAACAGGCTGCAGAGCAGCTTGCTATGACAAACCTCTAGTCCAAAACACTTCTCTAGTAGGCTCTTACCCCAAGTGTCTGTTTCTGGGTTTGTGACGCTTTCCATGAAGTGGAATAAAAACTTGTTTTCACTGAGGAGAAAAGATTCTTATGGATCATTTTTTATACTTGGTGTACAAAAGAAAAAATATTTTTGTTGCATGTATGCATTTTTCCCCCTAATTTTGAGCTGTTTTGGATATATGAGCCATTTGTTCTGTTTTCCTCCTGGGCTTACCCTACCTCATATATTTGGGAGGGACAGCAAAAGTCAGTTGGACTCATTTCCTTGGAATGGCTGCAGTAGGGTGTGGCTCTCTAGTGAAGCGAAAAGAGTGTTTTTTGTCCTAGTGGCTTTGCTTGTCAGCCCCTCAAAGATCCCAGATGAGAAGGCAGGCCATTCACTAAAGACAAGCACTAACGCATTATCAGATTTCTGACTGGAAATCCATGGGCTCTGCAGAAGATGGTGTCTGAGAGTAGCTAAATCTCTACTCCAAAGGTAGTGAAGAGATCCTACATGTTCAAGGGATGAGAGGAATGACCCTGTTGAAACAGCAATCCCTCCCTTTCTTCCAATCCCACCAAGACAGATCCTGTGTTCCTGGGTCCCTTCCAAATGAAGAAGCAGATGAGACAGTCTAGCCCTTGGTCTGGGAGAAACTGTGCATATAAATAGTAATAAAATATCACACAAAAGTGTTTAGGTGAGTATTAATCCCATTGAATTAACCTAGTTTGAGGATAATTAGTGAGGGTTTTGTGAACCTCAAAATACTGAATTAACATCACCTGAACACATTTATTTGCAAATCTGAATTGAATTTAAGAATACACAAGCATCATTTTTAAGCTTATGATTTTATATTAATGCAAAAATTAAATCCCTGGCTGTTAACACAGCTTTTGCATTATCAGAGTTCCCATATTTTTGTTATCTCTATTTGTCTTTAAACATTTTATTAGTAATTAGGACACCAGCAATGTCCTAATTAAAGTCCACTTTCTGGCATGAAGTACTTTTATATACAGCAGCATGGATTTGTCCATTTGCAATCGCCTTTTATTTCACGCTTAGTTATGTCAAATGTTACAAATACTATTTTTGTTAAGACAGTCGTCATTCACATGATGCTTGAACTGCCTTTTTGTAGCTGCTTCTTGATTTCTCTTAAAATTTAGCTACTTTTAGTAGATGTCATTTAGACACTGAGGTTGATTGTGTGTTCAAGTTTATACCTGATTCTTCTCATAAAGGAATGTTTTTCCTAAAGTGATATGCGGAGCCAATATAAAGTCACTGAAACCATGGGTACCAGGAAGCTAACTTGCTATTCATAAAATGACATGAAAGTAGTCTGTAGCTCTTGCATAGCAACAGCCCTTCCATTTACAAAAATACTTTTTTTAAATGAGTTGGGTGCTGTTGTCAAGCAAGAGCAAACATGAAGATCACACAAAGGAAAAGAGAACATCCTGCTTTTAAGAAAGTCCTATAGGACTAAAGGTAACTTGCATTCGTTATGTTCCATATTCATATAATCCAAAACACTTCAGAAGAAGCTGAGAGGTACATAACCTCTAAGGAAAGAGCATGTAATCAAAATATAACTAGAGTAACATTTCTATGGAAGCTCAAAGTATTAAACTTTTGGTTGCAGTTTAATTGGGAAGGCACCCTTTCTAAGTTTTGCCATGAGTTACAAGTCATCTGCTCTATGAAAAAGCCTCTTGTCCCTAGCTTTTTTATTTGTAAATACATAAGCATCACTCAAGATAGTAAAATAAAACAAACAAACAATAAAATGTCTTTTTAAAGCCCATTCAAATAACTAGTGCACTGTTTTGAATCGATAGCTCACAGTACCTAATCCAGAATTAAAGGTATTCAATTATTTAGATAACAAATTTGAAAGCCATTATAATAAAATTCTATATCTCAATAGATGTATCCATAACTTACCTCACAGCTTTTCCTTAAAGAAGCTATGTATTTTTTCAATAAGCCTTTCCAAAACAAAGAGGTCCCATAGTCTACTCAGCACATCTACACAGCATTTTACATTAAATTCATTGCCAAAGTCTGGCATAATAAAACTAAGCTAGAATTCAAATATTGCTTTTGGCTTAAAGACAATTTTGCTGGGGAAGTTCACTTCTCAGTAAACTCTTCATTGGAAAAATACAGGATGACTAAAAGAGAATCTCTGACTGCTACACCCAGCCACAGACAGGCAGCAGAGGTGTTCCTCGGCCATTATGGAAGCTTCCAGTCTGTAGTAACCTTTGCTACAGATGCTTCTTCACCCCATGCTCTCCTGGAAAGGATAGACAATCTGCATTGTCACAAATGCAGTGCTAAACCCTGACTGTCCCCTGATACTGCCCTGCATGATCATGCAAGTTAACCCCTCACAAAAAAGTGCTCTGTGGTATGCTGTTTGGATTTTGCCAAAAAAAATATTTTTCCATTGTGAAAATCAAAACAAAATGTTTTGTTTTGGGTCTGGCCAACCTTAATCTGTACTCATCTGATCAGTCATGGTGCCTCATGGAAGATGTAATTCAGGTGTCTCATGCCCCCATTCTCCTCTGTATTCCCACACTGTACTGCATTTCCCATGCTTCACCACAGTCTCCCCTATAGTTGACCCTCTGCAGTTCATCATGGGAGTCTTACTTTGCCCTGTCTGTAACTATGTTAGGTATACTGCACAATAGCATGGCTGGAAATCAGGGAGGATCTTTCCTTCTGTGTTCTTTGACATTGTGATCATTTAATTCTGGGGCTGTCTCTCTTCCCTATTATGTCCAAACTACGCAGGATATACATTTTATGACATCATCAGTCCTGAAAGTCCCCCTCCCCCCGCTTGGCTTTATGTGTGTTCTACTTTTTTGTGGTAATAACCTTAAAGACAAAGCAAAATGTAAGAGCGACAATGGACATCTTTGTCTTATCCTACACTCAGAACTGAGTTTCAAGTGTTTATCCTAACTTTAGGGAAGAAAGGTTCCTAAATTAAATGGAATGCTTGAGCTAGTTTCAGGCTAATAAATAAAAACAACCTCCTCCATAACTTTGCTCATTCTTACAAATAAATTTGAACCAAGCTTTTCCTGTGGTTCTGAAATATTTGGATGAATGCTTTTTCATGGCTGGCTCCCATTTTGAGAATAAAATATTAAGCACTGAAATATTTTGTGTGAGGCTCTTGTCAGAAGCTGGTTGTCTCAGAAGGTGGAGTTAAGGAATGGGGCTTTCTTGCTGGCCTCCTTAACCCTACCATGGACATCAAAAGAATATCCACCTGTTTGCCTGGTCAAACGGTGACAAGATGCTCTGTGGGTAGAGGGTTTTAGCGCCTTCTACCTAGAAGGCCTAGTCACTGTGGGAGAGAGCCTGAAATTGTTGTGGGAAGGGCTGGATAGTTACTAAGGAGAGAGGGCTTTGGGTCTGTTCTGAGAGAAAGGTGGAGTTGTTTGGGGACTAATGAAGAAAGCTTTAATGTTTTCCATCCTTTTCTGTTGAACACTCTTTACGCCTTCATTCATTAATAATGCAGTACCATTAATGTTTTCTGTGACTGATTTATATAGTGGTATGTAGTATCTTGTAGTCATCTTCTATTCTCTGAGCCATGTCATTGCAATAAGACCTCTGTGTAATTTGGATGTACAAGCTATTTTGCTGTGGATTCTTTTGGCCTCTCTCTGTGTAGAAATCTTGTAGACCACATTTAACAGGAAGATGAACCTATGAGCTGCAAAAGTGTAGATCTTATTAACTGCAAAACAGAGTAGATCTTATATGACTTGGATGTAACTTAGAATATTTCAACTGAATAACACATTTTAGTAACATTTTCAGTAAGGAAATCCTGAGCATATTAAAAAAAAAAAAGTAACAATAGTATTCCTTGCCTGACCATTTGTATTTCTGTGGCACCATTGTCTTCATGTAACTTAGCTGACACTGTACAAATATTTTTTTCTTTCAGGTTAGTTATTATTGCTTAATACATTGATTTTTAAAAGAGGAATGTTGGCTTCAGTACACAGATTTCTATGCCTGGTGCTTTTTGTAACATGAAAAACATTATGTATGGTGAATGATGAATGACATTTCATTTTATCAGTACTTTATATTACTCTCATGGTTATTTGTCCAAAACCGTTGAAATGTCAGTGAACTGAAATGCTGCTGTGTATAGAAAACTTCTAAATAAGTACACTGTGTTTTTCAGCATCATGATATTTTTGTGATATACTCTTCTTCAGAAAAATCAAAAGGTAGAAATCTGTACCCCAGAACATTTCCTCAGAAATTGATAACAAAAGGTGTTATTGAACTTAATGGGAATTTTTTCCATTGACTTCAAAGGGATAGGATTTCACTGCAAAATAAAGTTAGAGACTGGATGGGCCAGGAGAATGGTTCTGGGATCCAAGCAGAGTAATGACAGAGTCAATATCATCTGAAAACCAGTCTGTAGCCTAGTTTCTTTACTAGGAACTACAGTTCAGCAGTTCATTTTAGAGGGTTGCTTTCAAGTTATACTAAGAAAAACATTGTCATTAGAAGTCTCAAGAAAGAGCCTAGAATTTGGGTGAGCATGGACACTAAATTATGGTAACTTTCTCACCTAACAAGTGGTTAAATCATCTAAGCATTCAGCAATAAGAAGTGATGATATTCTGCTTAAAGGATAAGAAAAAGCCAGGCTTACATGGGTTCCATTTCTGGGTCTGCCATAAATGTAATCTCTGGCAAATCACAGAACCTCTTTGTGCCTCAGTTTTCCAATTAGTAAAATGGAGATATTTGCCTCACATTTAATGAAGTGCTTTGAGATCATAAGATGGAAAGTACCAGGCCTCTCAGATGTCCCTCATTATGATGGACACTATTCATTAAAGTTCCAAATTTACATATGTTCTGCATGAACTTGGTATTTTGTGTGTGGAGAGTGTTGTAGAAGAGCTAAGAATTATTTATTGATGTAGTGAATTGTTGTCATACCTTCCGCCTATGCTATATCTATTATTTTATTATCACGAGGTGCCAACAATCTGCCTGGCATTGCTCTGTAGTTAGAAAGCTTTGTTTATGGATATTATCAATATGGAACCTTTAACAAGTTTGAAAATCACCTTTGAACTAATTATTTTAAAACTTATCTGAACACAGCAAGCATGGAGTTGTTTGTCTGTACACCTGACCTGACCTATTTCAATTTGGAGGCCTACTTGTGATGGTAATGAATGTGGTTAATCTTAAGCAAAGCAGAAAACTCAATACATTTATTTTCATGCCAGTACCCAGAATGCTCTACAGCTCCCACTTCTTTTATAGTCGTGGTAGAGTCTAACCTCAAATGAATGGGGTTTGTGGGTTTTTTTTTACTCTAATGTACTTCTCAAAAAGAATTATCACAAGTTCTCACCTCTTTGAGCTTCTGTCCTTTTGTGTTTGAGGTTTGTTTAAATATAATTTTTTCTTTGTTACAATGTATTTGGATAATGTGGAAACTAACCGACTGTATGCAATCAAAATGTGACACTTTCATCACTATATATGAAAACAAACTAATAAACTTCAGTTGCCAGAGAGAAGGAAATATATGCTTGGAGAAGATACACTTAAGTGAACCCTAAGTTTTTCACAATAAGGACAGAGCATGTGAGAAGAAAGAGGAAGCTGACTTAAATCAGATAGTCAAAAGGAACTGCTTTAAGCAGTCACAAACAATGAACTCTAGGTGGACTTAGTGGGCAGACAAAATGTCCCTATACTGCCTGTAGTGAGGGGTGTGGCCTCCCTCTGAGACTGACAAGGAGGGACCACTATCTACCTTCTGGTGGGTGAAGCCAGGAAGACCACACCCACCACACTGGAAGCAGAAGGGTGGGACAGGAACAGGATGTATAAAGGCTGGGCCCTCTAGCTCAGTTGTGGGGAGATGTCAGAGGAGAAGGCTGTCTCTTCTTTGCCATTGCTACCTATGCCCAACTGCTGCAGCACTGAGGACCCAGAGGAGCTACCTGCCATGTGGGACCCAGAGGAGATGCCAGAACTGCTGGTTGCCTAGTATGCTGAGGAGCTGTTGGGGTTACCCCTTGCTGTTTCCCTGGGGAGAGGATGATAACCCTGAGGCCCAAGTACTCCAGGGAGGAGAGGTAAGAAGTAGCCCAGGGGAACTAGGCAATAGTCCAGTTGTGCTTTGGCCTGGTACCATGTTGGCACATTTTGGTTGAAGCCCCACTGACCCAGTGGTGGAACACTCTGCCACTTGGAGGGTCCTATGCTGGGACCTGGTGGAGTAGAGTGGGCCCAGGTCCTCCCACCCCTTCTCCTGCTGTTGACCCTACCCTTGGGGTGGCAGCTATCTTGTCATAGGCTAGGAGGCCTGATGATCTCACTCCCTGCTTGTGAGCCCCCAGACTGTTTGGTGCTCATGCCTGCCCATGAGCTCCTAGATGGTGGTCACTCCTGCCTGTGAGCCCTAGACTGCCTAGTTGCCCTACCTTGTCTGAGGGTCTGAGCACCAGAGATAGCTAATTCCTTGCTTTGAGACTGCCTACATTGGTGCAGCAGTAAGGGGGCAAAGCACTCCTGCACTGCCATTTCTACAGCAGTTGTATGGCACTGTGAAAAGAACAAATTATTAAAGTCTAAAATAATGGTAGCTCTATAAGAAGTGTCACGCTTATCCAGACCAACTCATGGACCAGCAGTCTCTCATGTTTTGATATAACTAAAGTTAAACAACTTACAAATCCATCAGTAATAAAAATCCCTACAAACACATCAGAGTTGAAAGCGCAATAGTGACTGATTGTATCATGCTCAGAGCTGGTCCTAAAATTTCCACAGGAAATAAGTTTCAATGAAAAAATTTGTCATAGTTTCCCCCCTCTTTTTCTCATGGTATTGGGGATATGCAGGCAGCACATCTGTGATACCAGCATGTGCAGCTAGTGCAAGCCTTCTTGTGGATATGTCCAATCAATCATACCAACCCTGTATAGTTACTATGGTGACTATCATTCCATTCTAGATCATCTGGAGATTCTTAACTATCACTCCAGGGTGTCAATATAGATATGGAGGTTGCTGGTTGTAGTCCTGTATGGGCATAAACTATTGAAAACTGTTTTTGTAAGTGTCGTGATTGTGTGTTTTAGGGACATTCAGTTTTCTTTCTCAAAAAAGGAAATTAAAACAAAGCAAAAAAGAATGTTTCAGTTACCCATACAAATAATAATATTGAAAAGTAATCTTAAAAATCTGTGCCAAGTGAGGTTGGATCTGGCATCCTCAACATCTTAATAGGGCTACTTTAACCTGCAGAGCCATAGAAATAATTAGATCTGCTGGAGTGGCAAGCTTTTTAGCATGGAGGGGTGGGCAGCCATTATGATAAGCTACTAATGCTGGTAGCATGTGAGTACACAAGGCAAATTGCAGCGTGGCGCTGCACCAGGTGGACACGAACATGGGCAGTTAGACTATGCAGTATGTTAGCACTGTATGAGGAGTCAGTGCTGCTATCACAATGGTACTGTGATAGTCACAACGTAATAACCAAACCTGAACAAGCTGTGGGGAAAAAAATTCCATGAATGCTTGAAATTTGCTTTGGATTTGATTTGACTTATTTGTGATATTGAGTTCTCTTTTCATTGATATTCAAGTGTTCAAGACTCAGAAAAGACAAATGTTAGGGTCCAACATTCACCAAAGCAAATTTTGAATAGTATATTTGAGTGTATGCTTTGCAATGAGCTGTGTAACTCACCATGGCAGAATGCATTACAAATATTCCTTAAATCATCATCAGACCAAGGGCTATTCCTTGAAATTCATAGACAGCTTTGAACAAAAGAGTTAAATAAGAGAACGTTCTGCTCTGGTGAGACAAGAAAAGTTTCAAGTAAGTTATTAATTTTGAATTATTCATTTGCTTAGATGTAGTACTACTAATTATGTATTTCTCTTCAGCTTCAAAGTATTTTACAAACTATGGCCAACATCCTATAAATGGATCCTCAGACAAAGTCCCTTACTCTAGTACAGATTCCAGTTTAAGCCAGTCCATGTCTGAATATCTTAGGAGGACACAGGTCAACACATGCGCACGCGCGCGCGCACACACACACACACACACACAAACGTAATGTTTATTTGCTGCGTCACACTGATTTATCCGGATCTGTTTAGTGGAAGTGGAGACCTGTTCATTCGACTCAGAAATTGACTCTATTAATCCACCTCCACCAGGTGGAGTAACGTTGTGTCAATGGGAGCGCATTTCCTGTTGGTGCAGTGAGCTGAAGACACCGCGGTAAGTAGGAGTTAGGAAGTCGACAGGAGATATGCAAGCCACTCTATATAGCCGCTGAATTTGGCAGCAAATGTAGACATACGCAGAGAGAATCCCTGTGCCTACAAGCTTTCAGTTTAAATAAGAGTGGGAGGGAAAATGGAAGTACAAGGGACTTCACACAGCCCATCAGCGGAGAAGCTGGGAATAGAACAATGGGTTCTTTACGCCCACACCAGTGTTCTATCCACTAGGCCACACTGCTTCCCTTACTGGCTCAGCTGAATTGCAATTACTCTATAAACTCCCAAGTTTAATGTTGTATGCTACATATTATGCTATATTACAATTAGTCTAAAAAACAGAGGATGTTTCCACCCACATAGTGATGAGGCATTCTTTCAAGAAGGCTAATGAGATGTCATCTGAACCATCTGCTGCTTGCCTTTCATAAGATCAAACACCTTTGGAAGAGGGGGAAATTCTTTTTACTAAAAGCAAAACAGTGAAATAGAAGCCAAATGTGCTTAACTATATGGAGATTGGTATGATTGACCATATCCACAAGAAGGACTGTGCTGGCTGACCATGGTGACATTAGTGCTTAGTACTATTATCAAAGATGGGCTGCCTGAATAGCTAAAGTACCATGAATATAGCTGATTAGAAAAAGGAGTGGGGAGGGGGGAACTACGATCATTTCCATTTTTAACTGGAATGTATTTTCAGTGCAAGGTTTATGACCAGCCCTGAGCATGATGCAATACTGTTGCTCTTCCAATAGTAAAGTGTTTGGAAGGATTTTTATGACTGCAAATTTCATGTGTTCCTTTAAATATTAACTATTTCTGAGCCATAGAAAGAAACTGTGCAAGGAATCCAAAGTAAGGGGAGCTCCTCGGTAGCAGGAAACTGAATTGGTTAACAGCTTCACTTCCCCTTTAGCCAGAATTGGGGCAAGATGCTCACAATGACTTTTCTTAATGGAGATGTCAAAAACTTTGCTGAAACATTACACACACTGATCCAAAGACTCCCTGAAACTGATTGCATACAGACAAATTGGTTGTATAGCTGTTACACTTGGCAGTGGCTATTGAGGGCCTCAGAGAGAAGAAAGCTGACTCAATGGAAGGTGGAAGGAGTGAAGTAATGACTTGGGCACACACAAAGGTATAAGAGAAATCACATAGATTAGTGTACTTGAAGGGTACCAGGCTATCAGGGAACAGTACTGCAAACCCTTTACTCATTAAAAGTAATTCTTTTGTACTTTAATGAGACTGCTCACATGGGTGAGGGCTATTTTTAATATAGTATGGGTTTGCAGGATCTGACCTATGCTGACTAAATCACATAACATTAATCTGCTGTTGGGGTAGAATGGGGCGAGGCAAGAATGCAGGTGCTAAAATAAATCTGAAATGAAACATGATCAACATTTTTGTTGGGTTTATTTTTTTTGGGGGGAGGGAGGGGCTGGAAGCAGGGGATGAAGGAGGTTATATTAACCAACTATTTCAGTGACTAGAACCCACATTAAGCATCTGCTGTATTTGGGAATCTAATAGAATCCTAATTTCACAACTTTACTGTGTAAATATCCAAGCTCCATATTTCATGTTATACAAAAGTCACCAGCTTTGCAATTTTTCTTTCATCTGCTTTTAAATAAAAACTCTGCCTGTAAAATAATTTCAGCACTGAATGTATGTCTGAGAGTCTCTCTGAAAAGATCATGGCTGCATCAACAATTATTGCCAAAGTGATTGTGATCTTAGTATCACTTGTTACTATCTGGCAGTCTTTCCCCATGACTTAATTATTTTACAGACTATGCTTTAATTACAGTGTGTAGGAGATACTTTCTATAAGTGCTGAGTGTTACAAGGGGACAAGTTCTGAAACTGGCAGATCATTAAATTTGCTATCCGGAATAAGCACACTTCTGGAACCAATGACATTTGTCAAAATTAGTCAATGTGTTTGTCGAGCACAAGAGGCCAGCTCCAGGATATGTCTCCTAATAACTGCTGGCCTGGTGAGTGCAATTAATTATTTAACATGGAGAAGGTACAGAAGACATAGGCCTTCTCAGGAGAAATGGCTTTTTTATTAACAGAATATATTAAAAATCCTGAGTGAATTAAATTAATGTTTTAAACAAATCCAGGCTGACAATTTTCTGGTAATCTATAAGCATTGCTAAAGAGGAGACAGAGAAACAAGTTACAAATATCAAAATATTATGCATATTTCATAGAGCCCAGAGTGATGTAAAATAAAAATGTTAACAGATTTGAAAACATCTATACTCTTAGGCCATCACCACTAATGCTACTTCCTAAATTAGCTGCTAAAAGATACTGTGATAAGTACAGTGCAGGTTAGAAGCACCGAAATTCCATGCCAAATATTACAGTGATGATCTAGTTTTTAAAAGCCTGGAACCAGAAGGCAAGTTACAAGATGACGCTAAACGCTATATTTTACTGGACAGATAGTTATTAAAAATGAAAACCTTGCACCCATTCATTTTATTACATCATTTCACAGTTAACATATCAGATTTAAGGACCAATCCTGTTCCTATTGAAATCAATGGCAAACTTCCCATTTACTTCAATGGGAGCAAAGTCAGGTCCATAATAGCAGCACAGATTGCCAATTTCTGTCATCAGGTCCATATCACATACAGTAGCCACAGTTCTCAGTAATGGAATGAATGTATCCATTTCTGCAGTAACATTCATTACAATGGTTCAAGATGCAGCAACTTTGGGCAACCCTGATGAACTAATAAATATTTGATGTGTATAGGCATCTTATGAATATGTAGTGGTCTTCATCGAGCACAGAAAAAAGAATCTCAATTTCTGTTGAAGGAAAGTGATATCATAGCAGAATACAACAGAAGCCATAGCTAATTATCCTATATATATCAGATGTTAGCTGTGAAAATCTCATGGTTTTATAGAGATAAACCCTTGCTTGTCAGAGAAGTGGGAATTTAGCCCTTTCACCAACAGTAGTCTTTCTGCTTACTGACCAATGACCCTCTAGGTTGGGTTCTCAGCTTTCTAGAGGCCTTTCCCATTGTGCTCGCCTCTGATATCTGTCTCGTTTAATCTGAAAGAAGCAACCAGCCTTTAACAAGCTTATTTTTACAGTTGTCTGTGTCTCTGTGAAGGTGGGATTTTTTGGTCTGAGAGCTACAGAAATTACTATAGGAACAGTATTATGGAACTAATTAAATCTTAGGAAGGGATGTTGCCAATTGTTACTGAGAAGCAGACAGGTGGTTTTCATAGATATGTGGATCTCTGTCAGTCTAAGGCAGTTGTGAGTGACACAAACTGCAAGGGTTCTGGGATCTTTAGAGGAGTAAGATTTTTCTCCTCCTTCAATCTGCAGTGCAGATAATTAGATGCTGTTGTAGGATGATATGTGGGATCTTACCAGCTTTATTGCTTATGGGTGAGTTTTTCAGCTTCGCCATGTGCCTTATGCATTTGTATCTCTACTTAGTAGTTTCCAAAGGATGGTATCTAATCTTTAATGGTCAGTATGGAGGTCCAGTGTTGCACGGAGAATATACTCCAGAAAAACACCATCCCAGCATGATGAAACTGTACTTAAAATGTAAAATTAGACAGGTTTGAAATCAAGTTTTTCCTGAAAGCCACTTTAGATATACAGTTATTTTGAGGGTGAGTCTGATTTCAGACAGGCACAAGTCCTAACCAGGAATACATTATATAGCAAACAACTCATGCCACATACCCAAATGACTATTTTATCTTCTTTTCCAGGACTTACCTTTAAGGTATCACACTTAATATTTTCTGGGCAAGTCCAGATCTAATTCTGAAGCAGAATTATTTGATAAATAAACTTACTGTTTATCCAATTTTGTCTACAATTTAATTAAAGATGTTTTGGATCATGGACTGTGTCAAATTCTTATTCAGATCCATGAAAAATTAATGATAAAGAAAAGTTACATTTTCATATGAGAAACAAACTGAGAAAAGAATCCTCCATTGCAATGGTTTCCAAACTGTAGTCTATGGGCCACCAGTTAGCTTTTATCCAAAGTCCAAATCTGACTGAAATGAACACCACACTAACACCAAAGAGTGATCTAGTTCATGTACTAGTGATCCATTTTTCATACCAATATTCTACATTTACGTTATCAGATATGAAGATTTGGAATGGTACAATATATACCTTACATAGGTACATTGGGAGCAATAGAGCCAGTCTTGTTCTTCATATAAATCTGGGATATGATGCTTCCCAACTACTTGTGTGCCCCAGTGAAATTAAATTGTATCAAATTAGTGCCTCATTCTAATATGAAGACAACCTGTACAGACCAGTGATTGTGGCAAGAAGCTTTAAATAGACATAAATTCCTTCACTGCTTCAATGTGGCCATCTTGGGATTTCTATATTATTATGCTTTAATATTGAACTATTAAATGTTATGATTTACAACTATACTTAGAACTGTCAGATTTATTACAGATTTTTTTATTTCTGCTAAAAAGACAGAAATGTTTCATACAAGGAAAAAATTTGATGACATGAATTACCTTGGGAGTTTGCTAGATGATGCTAAAACATAGGTATGCATGAATGTATCAATGTGACTGTTGAAACACAAGCTACATTGATTAGACGTTTACAGGGGGAAAAGAAACATAAGAGAAAATGCAGTTGCTCTGTCCTAATTACTATAGTGTGGTTCATGTATAGCACTCACTTTGGTATCCCATAGAAACTTATATTCCAAATTTCCCATTTGTACAGTAAATGTATTCACACACACCTCTCCATCCTAGATTCATAATTTATAATATTCTTACAATAATTTAGTACCTTTTCCAAGATATTTTGGTGTGATTTAGGCCCATCTATATGGTGTTAGCAGAGATTTTTTTAATAGGCCAGACAGAAATGTAAGCTCAGCTCATATTGAAAATAAAATCATTCCTCCAGGGAATATATTAAAGTTATACAAAGCCTATTAAAAGTAAAACACTATGGTATACTGTATCTCATATGGAAAAGTAGCAGTGTCAGATCGTAGGTAGGAGTACACAAGGGAAAGAAGATCTGCTTAGACAAGTAATTAAAGCATTCATTTAAAAGATACAAGAACCTTTCCTACAGCAGCTGATCATTGCTTGTGTATGACACCACAGTGAAAAGCTTGAAATAAGAAAATACTGAAAACTAATTTGTTTTGATGCCAATAAATGCTGTTAATGATCACACACTTGTCTGAATAGGTTTGTGGAGTTTAACATTAATCAAGGTTTCAGTTACGAAAACCCAAGACTGGCAATAATTCCATGGGGACAACAAGCACTAACAGACTTCCTTGTAGGTCAGATGCAATTAACTTATAGCCAGGGAAGCATGAAGCAATATTTAGCTAGAACAATGTCTACTCAAGTTTGATACCTCTATATAACCATTAGACCATGCTGCCTGTCCTGCCATTATTATTATGTATATAGTATAACCACTCCCGCTGCTTTGTAAACAGGTACCCATCTATCTAGTATATAAATGGATCCCCATTACTGTCATATCTGAGCACCTCAAACATTAAAGGAATTAGTGTCACACTCTGTGTGATAGAGGAAAGTATGTATGAAGACAAACCAAAGAGATTTTAGTTTAAAAATCCACTAGACCAAATATCTGTTTTTTCTCTTAGCAAAAAAAATCTTATATTGAATCTAGAACATTTGCTGGTATGAGACTTAACCTGGGGGTCTTCTTATTATCTGTCTTTGTTTATGCACAGTGCCCACCACTGTCGTATCTGATCACCTGATAAGCATAGTTGGGGTTGGACCTGCTTTGAGCAGGGAGATGGACTGGATGAGCTCCTGAAGTCCCTTCCAACCCAAAAATATTCTATGATTCTATAGCCCAGCTAAATTAGAAAACTGGAAATTGTTTGTCTGCTTTGCTACCACTGGACCCACACCTGGCTGTCATGTTGTGGAGCTGGTACATCCTGTCTCAGGCATTGGGAAGGTGGGAAGGAAGGCATTGGGACAAGTCCACCCCAAAAGGCTCCCTTCTGGGGCAGTGTTGCCCAATGGCCAGAGTCAGCCTCCCCTAGTCTGGGCCTGTGTAGCCCAATGGCCCTTTGGGGTAGTGAGGCATCACTTATAGGGATACAGTGTCTGGGGTTAGGGGGGGGCTCAGGCCCTCCCTGCTCCTCTGAGCCCTAGCCCAGGGCCCTGTCAGTAGAGGAGGTGAGGGGTTACAGTCCCCACGTCAGCAGAAGTCCAGGGTTCAGCCTGGCTTGGCTTCAGAGTCAGCATCACTCGCGGCTCCCTGGAGGAAGCCAACATTCCATGTTTTTCCTGGTCAGCAGCCAATCCCAACTGAGCTGGGTTGCTGCCTTTTATATTGCCTTTACATGCTGAGCATGCCCAGGCAGAGGTGGGGGGGGAAGAGGAGGTGTGGCCGTCTTGGCTCTCAGTGAATCCTTAACCCTCTCAAGACCAGAGTGGGGATGATATGCACAGTCACAATGTTTTATTCATTTTAGCATGAAATCTTGCTGCACACCATCATTCAAACATGAAGATCACACAAAGGAAAAGAGAACATCCTGCTTTTAAGAAAGTCACATAGGACTAAAGGTAACTTGCATTCGTTATGTTCCATATTCATATAATCCAAAACACTCCAGAAGAAGCTGAGAGGTACATAACCTCTAAGGAAAGAGCATGTAATCAAAATATAACCACAAGACAGCAACATGATCAGTATAAAGATATTTTGTTTATATAATCTATGATATAAGGTAACTGATTAAAACTCAAACAGGAGAAAGGGCAGATTTTGTTTTTTGCTCCATTCCTAGGCAATATAAGATTATTTGTATTGTGTGATGTATTATAGGAATCCGGCCTATTCTAGTATTTGTGATACAAGCAACTGGAAGTTCTCTTGTCTTGAAATAGAAAGTTTTGCCAACACCTAAAATTGAGTGATATTCTAGTTATCCTCAGCAAGCACAATCGTTTGCCAGTGTTATTAAATTCACAGCATGTGGGAAAATCATGCAAAGCGCTGAAGATAATTATGATTCTCTAGATCAACTTAACAAAAAGTCAGTGTTCGGAAGCTTTGCAACATTCCTGAACTGAACATTCCTGAACAAGGATACATATGTATTAATCATTGTTTTACGTTACATATTACCCTGTTAGTTGTAAATGGCTTACTTGTGGCAAGCCTCTATATTGGCTTGTAATATTTACTATGGTACATAAATTTCTGTGAAGAATCTGGAATGAACTCCAAATCTGTCTAGAAATTAGGATTTTTAGTGGTTAGCAAATATTATAAAAGTAAGTTTGACCTGAATTAGTTGCATATGAAGAAATAGGGCAAAATTCTCTTCTCAGTTATACCCATGTAAATCTGGAATAGCGCCAATGATTGCTAATATGTTGTAGATTGTTGAAAATCTAAATGCAATTATAATAAAAAGTCCCAACTTGGATTCCTAAAACTCAGCTTCTAAATGCATATCTCAGGAGCTAAATAAGTGAAATGATGATCCAAGGTGCTTAGCAGCCACAATTCCCATTGAAACTAATATGGATTAAAAGCCCAGACTCTCATTTACACTATGGCCCTTTAAAGTGGCTTAATCTGGAAAAGCTCTGTAAAGGAAGAAAAAATGTAATTTATACTCACTTTATGGTCCCTTCACACTGCCAGGATACCATCACTGTGCAAATGAGAATCTGGGCCTTTAGGTACTTAGCTTTAGGCACTCCAGTTTGGAATTATCAGCCTTCATGTTTAAGGCTAAAATTCCTAGGAGCATGTGTGTGCAAGCATTGCCTGAAAAATCACACCTTTCCACCTAACCTGAAATTGAAGCCTTAAAAAGGTATTGTTGCTTGTGCTGGTACAGTTTCAGATGCCTTTCTTAACAGAGAATAAGAGAGCTTTATTAGTAAATCAGTAGTGAGCTGTTTGCAGAGCTTCAGATTCTGACAAATAAACTACCCAAAGAGCATAATGTTGAAGCAGTGAGAAGGCTCATACTTCATTTCAAACCTAAAACCTCTAGGCTTGCAGTGAATGATGCTAAAAATCTCACCATTGGACTGGGAGAAAATGCAATTGCCACCAAGAGTTCGAATCCACAAAGCTGCTGAAATATAAGGGAATTTCAGAACTTGATTGTAATCTCATTAGGAACAAGAGACATTACTTTTTTTTTTTTTTAAAGTGAACCCAGTGCTTTCATGCCTGCATCTCGTCAGAACTAGAGAAGTCAGCAGGAGGGTGAATTGAACTTCAGACTGACCTGGGGGGATGCATAATAACTTATAGCACAATTATGGTTATAATATTTTGGAGGAGAACAAGCAAGAATACAAACAACAGTGTAAAATGTAATGGGACTCAATGAGTCAACAGTGTGTTTATGTTTGGGGACAGTGCTCTGGATAGGATTTGCAAGTACAGCAATAAGCGCATAGAGATGCAGAACACAGAGTAATGTTACATAATTGGGGGAAAAAAGTAACAGAGGGCTTATTTCCTATACACTAAATAGCCCCCTCGCCTAAGAATAAAGAGCCAAAAGAGATACAACTCATTAAACCTCAGACCACAGAAATAATAATAAAATCATAATAGAAGACAGAAGCCTGAACAAGAATTGTTGGGAGGCACTGGGGAAACATCATCCAGGGTTCATACATAGAATATTTTTGCAGATGTCCCTGGATCTGCAGATGTAGCCCATGACAAGAGGCAGGAGGGAAACTGAATGAGGGAGAGATGTTGCTTTTTATCAATGTTCATTCAGCACATTAAATATGCACACCACTTTAGAGAAAAATAAATTTTTGATCAATGTTCGAAAGGGCTTATAATTAATGGGCCAAATCTTAAGGTACAAAACCACCTACTAATCCATTTAGCTTTTATTTGGAGTTGTGGACTCAGCATCTCTCAGGATTTGGTGGGTGAGCAAAACAGGACAAAATCATAGCAGAAAAGATTGCATATTCCCCTCACAACCAGAACTATCATCTGCTTCCAATTTGTTCTGAATCTGATTATCATCTTGCCATGTCCTCATACTGTCCCGCCACATCCATGCACATGCAATTGCCTGCTCATTGCATTTCACTAGCTCACTGGAAAAGCACTTGCACTGAAGGAGATGCATCATATTTTGAGGCTCTCTGCTTCAGTTACAGGCACTAGGACCAGTGACATAGCCCCACTTGAACCCTGTGTCTCTAGATTGGCCAACTCAAGTGTGGAGTTGACTAAGGCAAGGCCATATAGTCCAAACCTGATCTACACTGGGGGGTAGGAGCGTGACAGGTGGGAGTTGGAGTGGACAGGCTACAGGTTTGTTCTCGACTTTTGTTTGCCATAACTGATCCCTTGATTGTTTGGGTGACAGTGCTAGAGGTTTATTGGTGGCAAGAAAGCTTCATTATAATTTCAGGCGACTTGTTGGTATTATATAGCAGATGTCTTGGATCGGTACATTGTCTTGTGAACTTGACTCTACTAGCAACTTCTCAGTGTGTAAGAGGAGGAGCAATACCTGCAAAGATATAGAGCCTGTTGACGTGGGTGAACTTAAGGCATCCTGTAATAAAGTAGCAGTTAAATTAAGTATAGGGTCTAGCTTCTTTCATTGAGGGGATCATGGCCATGCTGCATGGGCAAATTCAACAGTAAAGTAACAAAGTGCCAGTGCTGTTGATCACAGAGTGGATGGGTCTGCCCCTCATTTTGAAATAACCTGCTTGCTGAGAATGTTGTTTAGTAATCTAGCCTTGGCTTTAGTTTTCTCAATGTGGTCTCTAAAGGAGAGCATGTGGTGAAGAGGAACACGAGGTATACAGAATTTATGGAATGAAAACTTTTTTTTTCCCAAGCCAACTGATGCTGAATTTATATTTGTTGCCTACGTTTTTGAGAATAGAATGAATTCATTAGTACCTGAAACTCAATCTGGTAGGACTTGTCCCATTTCACAGATAGGAAACTCCTCAAAGACAGAAACACTCAGTTCTGCATCACAGTGGCCACAATTCAGGTCCATGGAAGTACCCATCTCCCGGTAGAGCTTGGATGATCAGAACTCCATGAACACCAGGGTGGCAAAGAGGAAAAACACTTCACAACATTAATCCTGCTTACTGCAAAATTTCCCAGTCGTTAAGGACTAGCTTGTGCCTCTTTTATTCACATCAGTGAGCATGTGCTCATGTAGTCCTACCGAAGGCAATGAGACAACTTGTGTAAGAGCTAGCTCCTTTGAATAAGGCAGAAGCAAGTTGTAATTAAACAGATAATGTTTTTCAAAAAGACCCAGATGGCCAAACTGTCTGGTCCTTAAACAAGTGTGCAATGGATGGGAGGGCAGAAGGGGCCTCACCCACTGCCTGGCCTACATGAGGGTCAGCAAAATTGCATTGGCTGTTCCCTCTTTTCATGCTTGAAATGAACAGCATGTGCATGTCACCCCACTCCTTGTACATACCAAGGAACTGGGGAAAGGACTGTGCGGTATTGTTCCTCTACACCATCCCCTTTTGGGCTAGTGCTTGAATGGTGCAATTTGGTCCTGGTATTTGAAAAGTGATACTGTATCAGATGTTGTAATGAAAGTGACAGCAGTTTTCAGAGGTGGAGTTACCATGCACAGCTTGTTCCTTCATTTGTTTGGTACCAAGAGGGTTTATTCTGAAAGTTCCCTTTAAAATTGGGAATTGTGTGTATTGTTGAGAGTTCTGATATCAGTGTTTGGGGGGCAATATCCACAGTGCACAAGAGGCATTGGATTACATTTTAATATGTCAATAGCACTGATCTTCTTTGATTTCCCAAACAATAAACGGGATTTTCTGTGCCTCTCCCCGCTGCCTGGAGGCATTTAGTTCCCACCATGACCCCAGGTGCTCCAGGACTGGAGGAGTGTGCATCTTCCCCATCAGGGCCCTGGGGACCAGAGGAGCTTTACGTCCTCCTGCTGATTATTGGGAGGGCAAATCCCTGCTAATAAATCATGATAGCTAGAGCTGATCTGAGTATGACCATTTAATTTGTGGCAGCTTTCAAGGTTTTGACCTTTGTTTTTGTTCCACATTGGAATGAAAGCAAAATCTTTTGCACGTTTTCATGGAAACTCAAATGAGATAAAGCGTCTGTGCTCAGGCTGATGCCTCGGTTTTTCAATCAGTTAGTTAGGAAGGTAAGGGGAGTTGTGGGTGGTCCTGGCTGGGATGTGGGATACCCAGGTTCAAGTTCCAGCTCTGCCTGGTTCACTAAGAATCATTTAGATCAGGGACTTGACCCTGGGTCTCTCACATCCTAGGCTAGCCTCCAAAGACTATAAACTTCATGAACACTGATATGTTTCCACAAAATGTTTCTGCTTCAACAAAATAGCATATTTTGGTGAAATTTCTAATCACACCTCTAAAGACAGCCTCCAAAAGCAGGAGTCTGGTGAACTTCCTTCACAAATACTTCTCTACTGTATCTGTATTGTTTGTAACAAATGCTGCCATTCTTCTGTATACTTTAGCAACAGTTTTCAATATATAATGATTTCAATAGTTAACATGTGTTAAATCAATTTCAATTCTGTCCAGTTCAGTCCAGTCATTATTGATTTGAAGGTAATATACAGTACATGCCAACTAAATTGTCTGGTTGTGTACAGTGTGCCTACTTGATGCAATCAATAATAAAATAAAACATATATTTTATTCTACAGATGCTGTTTAAACAAGGCCATATCTTCATTATTGTAAAAGCAGAAGTTATAGTATTCTCTGCTTTTCTAATAGGAAACTTGTGTTAATTTGACCATCACAGATTAAATGTTTTATTTAAAAATAAGCTTTTTTTTTTTTAAATGCGGAGTTTCCATATGGTGTATTAGTATGTATCAAACTTCTGTCATCAGGAAACAGGGCTTGGGTTTGTATGCCTCAATATCCTACTTTTACTGAGTTTTTCTTTACTGTAGCAAAACAGTTCACATTTATTGTCTCATAACCAATTTTTCATCACCTTTGTAAGCTGATAAGAAACCATATTTACATTTTGAACTTCCTGGCAGTAAGTATTCTAACAAAATCAAGTATTTTTCATGGCAAGACCCTATTAGAAATATTCTATAAATGAGTCTATCCATCATGATTCAATGATTCAGTTCAGTTTAGTGCTTTAGTCTTAAATGTTATTCTTTGTATAGGCAAGAATTGAGCATAGCTGGCAGCATAGACATAAGAATTCAAATTATCTAGAATCAGAAACATGATGCTTACTTTCTGCAGAGAGATTTTACTTTAAAAATCAAGGATTGCAGGTAATTAGGTTATTGAGAGTCAAAGTAGTGAAGAAGAAATATCTTTGTTTTCCTTGAAATAGAATCTTCAGCTTTCCCCAACGTGAAAGTATGGCAATGTAAGTGAAGTCTTTGATTTACAATGAGCACATCTAATTTGAATTCCCTTGATATTCCTGTTAATATCAACTGAACTTTTGTGTATCTTCTCAACTGGAAGAGTATTATTATATAAGCAGCATTCTCATCCCAAGTAGCAAAATTTGAATCATATCCTTTCCTTTCTTAAGTAAATGTTAACTTGAGACTAACAGCAGATTTGGTCTCTTGCACAGAGGGCTTCCCTAACTCAAGCACTGAATCTATCTTTCACTTACCAGTGAAATAAATGAGCTTAAGGTCTATCCTCCTCAGTATGCAATTTGCAAAAAAAAATAAAATATTACTAAAAATATCACATTGGAGGAAACATTCGAAGGGTGTTATATTCTAAGTACTAAATGTACCATAGAGCTCTATAAATATGACTGGTTAATGAATAGTTTCACTGTCCTGCATACCCAGGTTCAGGCTAGAAATACAAGCTAGTCATGCTACAGTATTGGATAGGCAGTAAGACATAATTCTCCATACTGTTTGGTATTTTACCAAACAAGTTTTATAAATTTCTTCAGGTATTTGTTGCATTTTCCTGTGCCACAGCAAACAGAGAACTTAACTAACCCCTCAGCTTTGACAGTTCTTTCTTGCTCTTTCCTGTTTACAGCAGATAGTCTTACACAGTAGTTCCTCCCTTCCTGATCCCACTGTGACCTGGCATAACCACGACAGCCTTCTATTTTTAAAACAATTAATTTTCATGTATTCCCTACAGCAGTGTGAGAACGGTCGCTCCAAAGCCTACTATATATTACAATAATAATCATTTTGGATTGGTATAATGGGGTCTATAAGCCCCATTCAGGACTTTGGCAGGAGAGGGAGGGGACCTTTCCCTACCTGCAAACAAACAGACCTGCCTTGCCTATGCGGAACTGCAAGAGCTGCCAATCATGGAGGCAGACACCCACAGCTGAACCTCGTGAAGGAGGCAAAACCCAGCATAAATGAGGTAGAGCAACAAAAGATGAGGAGGCAGAGAGGCCTGAGATAGCAGAGAACTGACAGCGCTGCGCCAGGCAGCCTTCCCAAGCTCTTTGAAAAGGCAGTGATATGCCAACAGACTCAAGGGAATCAACAGCCCCAGAGACTGCCCTGATCAGGGGGCACAGACTGGGACATCTGAGGCACCCAGCAATGGACCCAGTACAGACCCTGATGGGAGCCTGTGACCATTGGTTTACAAGAGAAACTCATTTGAATGCAGGATTCTCCTCCAAGGCTAGTGAAATCAATGGGAGTCTTTCCAAGGAGTTCAGTAGGCTTCTGATCAGGCCCCATGCCTGTCACCTGGTAGACATAGATGTGCTTTATTAAACTGCTGCCTTTCACAGGGAAATAAGCCGAGCCTGTGAGAACAGAACAGCCCCTGTTAATACAATAGAAAACACAGAGAAAGGTAATATGGTGGGCTGGATTATCCTGAGTAAGTATATGAATGGAGGGGTGCCTCTATGCCTGGATCCCCCCCCTTGCTAAGGGAAGGGAGAGGATTAGCCATCTCCCAGGGCCCTGTCCTTGGACAGTGCAAAGGAATGGTTTGGGGGATCTGCATTTGGGAACTAAGACACATATAACTTCCATATAGCTCCACAGTAATCTTTTTAAGAGTTAATATTGCCTGAGGCTGCGCTATCCATTAAGGAGCCCCATCTATCAATTAGAAACATGTCATGTAAGGGTTTCTATGGCCAGCACAGCCCATCTCCAGAGCCGGTTTGGAAGCACAGGTTCTCCACCTGAACCATAGTTTGTGTGAATAGTGGAGCCCCTGTTTATTCTGGAGGGGTGTACTCCCTCCTATTAACGAAAAGCTCCAATGGAGTCCTCATGCAATTTACCTTCTCCCAACATACGTTTTTCCATGGAAAAGGTGATCTGCATTTCTAGAGCTATGCATACCTGTTAGCACCCAGCATGTATACTGAGCATATTATTAAGTGTTTGGCCATTTCCATTTTGATGTGAAAACTTAATGAAGTTTGCTTGAAACATACCAGCATATATTATAAAAAATCAAGCCAATCGTTAACAAAAGCAAGTGTCCTGAATGAAAGCTGAATGACTATGAATAACTATTTCCACTTGATTGAAAGACATCTTAGACCTCATAAGCCTCCTGTAGGCTCAAACATATAGGAGCCATCCTTACCCATCAACCCCACTGACACACTGGCCGAGGGTGGCGCTCCGTGGTTGACTACTAGGGTATTCTATAGCTTCTTTCCACTTCCTAAACTTCACAGAATGCAGTGCATCAGCCTCACAAACTCTATTTAAACAAGAGATCTTCTGGGATGGGAGAAGTAGGGTCCTCAAGATGGTGTGAGGCAATCTCAAAGAAATAGTCTAGTTTAAGAAAAAGTTTGCTGAGGCTCCTGAAACACTACAGGCTATCTGAAGATATAAATTATAGTGATTTAATTCCATGCTGGTCGCTCTGAGAAAATACTCTTAGCCCACCAGCGAGCCCGGGGTCTCCAAAGGTCAGAGTAAGAGACAGGGAGAACTTCACTTTAGTTGCTCAGTGAAGGTGTTTGGTAGTGGACTATTTTCAGAGTAACTGACTGGGAAGGAGGGTAAAGAGCCTTGTATTTTTAAAGTACATAATCATTCCCCCTTCCCACCTTTCCTTGTCCAATGTCCTTTTTATAGCTTTTAATTCTAAATGCAAAACTGGTAAATGCTAATTCAGAAAGACTTGCTGCATGAATGGTCATTTTTAGGGACCAACATCCTAGACAAAAGGCCTCATCTGCCAGTGGGTCCAGTTACCATTTTACCAACAGCCCATACCTCTGAGTAATAGCTTTTCTGATTTATTTCCTGTGGCATGTCCCTTCTCAGTTAGTTTACACATTTCAACCCAGTAACAGTTTCTTACATTGCTGCATTTACTGTCATCCTGACAAATCCCAAATGCCTTTACAAATATGCTCCAGCTTCTCCCACCCTAGATAAGTTCACAAAAGGGCACCACTGCCAGCAGGTCTCTACTTCCACGTGGAAGAAGGCCTCTGTGGCACCATCTGTCCTCTCATACTCCAAGGAGACAGCCACACTATGTCTGGTGCCTACATAACAGGAAGGGGTGATGGCAGGTGATATATACACATTGGCGGGAAGCCAAGGACAAGGCTGGGGAGGTGCATGTTGTCCCTTCTCCCTCCTTAACTATTCCCCAGAAAAGATAGTACAGCTGCAAGATGTACTGGATATCTTAAAATCATAGGAATACAGGGAAGGGAGGGATCTTGAGCAATATTTAGTTCAGAGCCCAGTGATGAGGCAGTAAAATTAGACCATCTCTGAAAGGTGTTTGTCCAACCTATTCCAACCAAAGGGACAATCTCCAACTGAGCCGTGCTGCCTGCATGCTGATGTGGAGCCCCAGACCCCCGCACAGATCCTTTAGCAAGCCCTTCCCCACGTGCCATGGGATAGAGTATGTATCTCTGCCAGGGAATCCTAATGGATATTTTCTTCCTAAGACCCCCCAACTGGCTTTTTCCACAATAGTTCTGGACCCATATATAGGGTTTGCTTCACCTATCACTGAACAGCAGCCATTTAACAACAAAGCAAGACTGCATAACAGCTTAAGGAAAAGACCTTCAGATGATTCTATATTAGACTGCAAGCTCTCCATGGAAGAGGCCATGTCTTTAAATTAATTTGTGTATTGCCGAACACAGTAGGCACCCTATCTTGATTTGGGCCTCTGGGTACTTCTGCAATATTTATATTTCACAGTAACAATAATGAGGAATAAAAGAGAGTCTGTGATAGGAAGTCTTTACAGGGTCAAGGCTTCCCATTGGACAAATACAGAGCCAGAGCTGCACTTTAGCAGAAAGCTGATCCTGTGACAACACCTGAATTAAATGACTTGATGCTTTCTTTTATTATCAGATATTTCTTACTGAAGATTCTCCTTCAACAAGGAGGGTTGGGTCAGAGGGAAAAACCAGCCTAAAACACATCAAGGCATTGAGCTGGAGGAGCAATGGACAAGTGCCAGTTATGTGATAGGAGAGGAGGTGAGGAATCTGGCACCCCCCCTCAACTGCTTTCCATCTCCCTTGTGCTATAGTCAGCCAGCCACACAGTGAATCCCTGACCTCATTCTATCGTTCTTTTCAGTAATCTGCCTTGGGCTGCAGCTTCATCATAACAGCTTCTCCTGTGAAGCAATCTGAGACTCTGCACCTTTCATCCAATCACAGGCGAGAATTGCAAGCAAAGCTCCCTTCTTTCAGGCTATAGCAGCTTTCGTTTTGGCTGTTATTAGACTGATCTTCTAGTGCCAACCTAATGTTTCCATACATTAGTGTTCAAACTGGCTGAGATCATGGACAAAGTTAATTGCTGAAGGGAATCTTTGTAGCAAGGGCCCATCGCTCCCATTTCCTGTGATTCAGAATTTACCAGCATTTGAAAGCTATAAAGAGGGATAGTTAGGTGGACAGAAAAATGCTCCCCATCTAACTCCATTGAAATAGATCACTAATAAAGAAATACAAAATCAGAGAATATATCCCCATGGTATTGGGAAAGGGGATATATGCTTCCTTCTTTTGCCATTAGTTTGATAAATGGTTCTAACAAACCACCTTGGACTTCCTGTTGCAGCCACAGAGAGGAGAAAAAGTCCCCCAACACAGATGGAACAGAACCTAGATCTGTCTGCTCCAAAAAGCAGAGGCCTTTCTCACTTAGGCTAAAAGAGGATCACAGTAGCAGTGTGACGGGCCCAGGAGAGAACTACGCCAAGACAGGAAATGCCATTTTATGCAGGATTTCAATATTGCTACATTTGCTTTAGTTATGATTTGGAAGCAATGTAAGGTGGGCTTCCAGGCTCCCAGCTCCCCCCACCCATCCCGCCTGATGAACTATTGAGAACCAGTAGCCCGAAAGCCGGGGAAGCCTACTTTGTGGCAGACTGTCAGGTGAGCTTCTTAGGAGTTGGGGCTTCCAGTGTCTCAGCTCCCCTTCACCCCACTAGGCAGGCTGCTGGAATCAGGAGGGTGAGGTGGCAGGAAACCAGGCACATTCCATTGCAATGTTATCAAAATCAAACTATAGCTGTGACACACATCGATTTTGACAGATCATCATCCTCTGATGGAAAAACGTGCTATTGGATAAATTCTGACCAGCTCTAATGACATGATTAATCCGTTCTGATTCTATGCAGCAGAGGGGGCAGCATCACACACGTTCTTTGCAATAATATCTTGACTTGCGTTTTAACCCTTGCTTTTATATGACTTTTTAAAATGCAATACTTCCCTCTGACTGCAGGAGCTCAGCAGGCATTGTGGGGTTTAGTTTCATGAAGAGATGAATGCCTGAATCAAGGAATCAGCTTTGTTCTGCACTTCTACCAAAGAGTGTAGACTTTGGGATTTAGCAGTGGTTCCTTCCACTGAAAAGCAGAATGGAGCAAAACCTTACATCCTATGCGCGTCTGCCTCCTCATGACAATATATGGATAAAATTTCAATGACAGCACAGAGTTAGCTGAGAAAGTGAGTGCTGGACAAAAGGATCTCTAAAGGAGAAACAAAGTAAAATAATGAAATCTCCACTTAATTTTCCTCTCTGCTGGAGCCCCCTCCCCCCCTTCTCCCCAAATCAGCCAAAACAAGTTTCAGCACCTTGAATGTCTTTCTTATAAATTAACAAAAAGACATCTGTAAATATGCAAGAAGGGTCTACATGTATAAGAAACATGTACCGCTCAGTGTAAATAAAGCCCTAGACATTAACACCAGCAAGATGGTCACCAGTAAGGAAGAGAATTTATAGAAATATAATAAGCAGAAATAAACATGGGATGTTTAGAGTGCTTTTGATTCCTCCAAAGGTTTGGTTTCTAAATATTATTTCAGCACTCTTTTCCATTTCTTTCTATTTTATTTCCCCTCTTAGTCTTACTATTCAGTACCAGGTGACTATGGATCATAAAGGTGTGAGTTCTTGTGGTACTCACTTGCATGAAGCTCTATTTTGCTTCAAAGTCAGGAACACAGCTGCTTTTTTCTTATGGAGATGAGCTTTAGTTCAGCAAAAAAAAAATATATATGATTCTGGCAACTTTAGAAAGAAGAGAGAGAATATTGATAAATGGGCTGATTTCTTTAGAAAGCAGCTTTTTCCTCTGTCGGAAATTTCTTTCCTCTGCCAGTGATTCTAAAAATAAAATAAGAAACATCCTGCTCCTCTCACAGATATGCCTGAACAGGCCAGTCATTGCCATGGAAGAACATTGCCATTTCAGCTGTGCTAAATAATGATATTGGTAAATGAAGGCTGTACAGAAGGCCTGGTTCTCTGTTGCACAAAGACTTCTTTGTGCTGCTTAGGCAGTGTGAAGGGACCTTAAAATGGGCAGAATGGCCCACTGAGAGCCCCCTGTGCAGAGGACCCCCAGTATAGTACAGAATTGGCCTATGAGTGCTACATCAGCCCCTGCTATAAGGGATGGCTCAGATGTGTTGCAAAGAACTGCCAAGAGTGCACTGAACTGTGATTATTCTGTTTTCCATAGGCAGCAGAATATAGTTAGAGAAGCACTGAGGCTTAATTCAAAGGCTGAGCAGACCCCTTCATGGTCCAAGAATAAAAGGAGTGCATAAGTATCTTAAAAAAGCTGAATTCTTGCTTTAAATGCAAAAATTCTTAACTAGGGAACCAGGATAAACACCTCTATCATGCTTAAAAAATGTTGCTGGATTTAGTGCATTTGGACTTTCAGAAAGCCATTGACAAGGTTTCTCACCAAAGACTCTTAAGCATAGTAAGGAGTCCTGGGATTAGAGGCAAGATTGTCTCATGGTTCAGTAACTGGTTAAAAGATGGGAAACAAGGGTCAGTTTTCAGAAAGGCGAGAGATAAATAGTGGTGTCCCCCAGGGGTATCTACTGGGATGAGTGCTGTTCAACGTATTCATAAATGATCTGGAAAAACGGGTAAACAGTGAGGTGGCAAAGTTTGCAGATGATACAAAATTACCCAAAACAGTTAAATCCAAAGCAGAGTGCAAAAAGTTACAAAGAGACCTCACAAAACTAGGTGACAGGGTAACAAAATGGCAGATGAAATTCAAATAGATAAATGCAAAGTAATGCACACCGGAAAACATAATCACAATTATACATACAAAATGATGAGATCTAAATTGGCTGTTACCACTTGTAGCGAGGGCGTGTGGCCTCCCTCTGAGAAAGGCAGGGAGGGACAGCCACTCAGCCCCAGGAGGGTGGAGCCAGAGAAGCCACGCCTGCCCTGCCAGAAGCAGAGGGGTGGGGCTCAGACAGGAACAGGAAGTATAAAGGGTGGGCCAAGGGAGAAGAACATCTTTCTCTTGGTATTGGACCCTGACTGGAGAAGAGGCTGCCCAAGTTGCCAACTGGCTGGAACCCTGAGGGCCTTCTGGAGCTGCCTGAGCCCTGCAAACCAGAGGACATACCTGGGCCTTGCAACCTGGAGGAATTGTCAGAGCTACCTACCCCTTGTGAACCAGAGGAGATACCAGGACCTTGTGACCTAAAGGAGCTGCCATCCACCGGTGATATTGAGAAGCTGCTGGACCTGCTGCGAGTCGATGATGTCAAGGGGCTGTGGAACCTGCCCTTAGCGGAGTATCCTGAAGAGACTGAGGGTGACTCTGAGAGCCAGGTACTCTAGAGAAAGGGGGGCAGGAAGGAGCCCAGAGAAGCCAGATGACAGTCCAGTTGTGTTGTGTCCTGCAGCTGAGTCAGTGAGTTTTGGCTGGAACCCTGCTGACTCAGTGGTGGGACACCATACCACTGCCAGGGCCCTGGGTTGGGATGCAATGGAGTTGGATGAACCTGTATCCTCCTCCTCTCTTCCCACACCACCCCTGGGGTGGTCACCTCCACCTGGCCTGTGAAGCCTCTGAGAGCCAAAGGCTGGAGCCCTCTAGAATGGTTAACAACACTCCAA
Organism: Mesoclemmys tuberculata; assembly: GCA_007922155.1. Lineage (NCBI taxonomy): Eukaryota > Metazoa > Chordata > Testudines > Chelidae > Mesoclemmys > Mesoclemmys tuberculata. Next base: position 66,202,256 of record ML675624.1, on the reverse strand, counting down.
ATCTCCCTTGGCTGCTTGGCTGAAGAGATTAAGCCCTCTTCTGGAGGGATCGCTACTTAAAGGCTAAGTTCTTTAGGGGGCTAGGACTATCTTTTCATCATATGTATGCAACACTGTTGGGCCCTAATCCCTGGTTGGGACCTGTGGGTTTGACTGAAAATACAAACAATAAAAAATGTCTATTGACATTGAGTATCAACATATCACTCAGTCCTTGGCTTTTCTACTCTCACTAGCAGCAAGGATGTCTACTGATGCCAAATTTATTGTGTGATAGAACTAGCAAGCTACTTAGAAACAGTCGGCTAGACAATAAAGTCTAGATTTACTAGACTTTATTTTTAAAATCCTGTCTATGGTATTTTCCTTGCCATTATTTTACAACATATCCAGCACTGAAAAAGAGTTTACATGAGTTTGAAATACTAAGGAACTTTCCAAGTTCCAAAGAGCTCCACAAGTTCAATAAACCTTGCTAATGAATCACAGTCTTAATTGATTAAGTTTACTGATATATTGTACTGCAAATGCCGATAGGTATAGAGCAAAGCACTGCATACTACAGGTTGGTGAGTAAGATAATTTTTTACAGACTATTCATTATTAACCTTTTCTCAAAAAATTTCTAAATTAAATATAGTGCAATAATACATCTTGGTTATCATTGGGCCTTCCATATTTCTGTTTATTTTTTTAAAAAAGAAATCAATTTCAAACAACTGCAAACATGATGCATTGAAAGAAAAAAAATAAAAAGCGCTTTGTGAAGAAATTATGTTCTTCCTGAAGGAGAAGTCATTTTGCAAGCTATGAATAGCAGCCTTTCAGTAAACCAGCTAACAGACTTTGATGGAATTATAATTTATGAGGTGTTAGTTGGACAAAGCAATATTAATTTTATCTCAGGAAAGGTTGCATCAAGATTAGAAAACTTCAACTTTTATTCCTTTCTATTTCCAGTAGCATCAAGGGAAGTCTTGTTTTTATTTTTAAATCAAAGAACCATTCCCACATACTGAGTTTTCATAAAACACTTCATTTCGTAGAAGGATTTAATCTTATAATTTTGGAACATTCTTGTTAATCACATTTTTATTTTTAAGGACTGTGGTACTATTGTATTGTTATCTGAAACATCTGAATGTTTCAACTTGTATTATGCCAGGTACAATTATATTCTGCATGAAGAATGTTGGCAGTTACTTCCAAAAGTATATCTACCTTTTCCCCTTTATTTTATAAGAATAAATCAATTTTTATTTCTTCCGAATTTTTTTTCTTTTTGACAAAATCCAACAGCTTCAGTGGCCCCTTATGATTTAAGAACGGCCATACTTGGTCAGACCAATGGTCCATCAAGCCCAGTATCCTCTCTTCCAACAGTGGCCAATGCCAGGTGCTTCAGATGGAACAAATAAAACTGGTAATCATCAAGTGATCAATTCTGTCAGCCATTCCCTGTCTCTGGCAAGCTGTTGTGTGGAAGCATGTAATAAAAGACTGCTACTGATCAGGGGTGAGTCAATTTGGAGTTTGGAAAGCCACCATTGGGGTTGCTGTGATCCAGATTTGCAGGCCATTAATTGCCTTCTCCTAAGAAGGGTAGTGACTCTGGGCCAGGTGAAGGACATACTGGATGGTTTTGCTGCAATGGGGTTTCCGAAATGTAGTGGGACAATAGATAGTACCCACCTCCCTATCTTGGCACCAGATCACCTTGCCACAAAGTAGTGACAAAAATATTGCCATCCTTCCCATGGTTACAGCTGCCTGCTGTGTACTTCATAATATCTGTGAAACAAAGGGACAGCAGTTTCAACAGGGGTAGGGCATAGAGGTGGATAGGCTGTCTGATAATATTGAGTAGCCAGATAGTAAGGCTATAAGAAGAGTTCAACGTGGATCAATGCATCTCTGGGAGGCTTTGAAAACTCATTTTATTAATGGCCCATAATAACATGTGCTGCTTTTCTGTATTGTACTTACCTGTAGTCTGAACCTTGCTGTAACTGCTGTGGGTGTAGTACAATTATTTTAGAAACACACTTCTTGATTTGTGCTGAAAATGATTCCCAGCCCCTACCAACTACCACACCTACAGAGCCATCTCCTAACCGACTGCTAGAGACCACCCCATATGACATTCAGTCCCTTGCCCTTCCTAATGCAGTTCCAGGGAGGAGGGGTGTACTTTATGCCTGGGAAATGGTCAGACACTCATCAAGCAACTCATCCCTCTCAGTGGCCAAAACACTGGCTGCCGTTAGTGAGGGGAGTGTAGGCTAGTGCTTAGAGCGTGGAAGGGATGGGAGCCAGGATTCCTGGGTTCTAGTTACAGCTCCAGCTGTGTTTGAAGGCATGCATGTGTCTCAGTTTCCCTATACAATCCTTTCCCTCCACCGTCCCCACCACAATTTGCATTAATAAAGATTTCATGGTTAAGAGATGGATTTTTATTGCACTCAAGTATAGGTAAAAAACCTTGAAAATACAGTGGAATAAAATTGGGACTGGGAAAACACAATCATCTTCTCTTTAAAAACACAGCAGTCTTGCCTGTCATATCACTACATGTTCGACCGTTATTCTTGGCACACCCCCCCGGGGCGGAGTGTAAGGGAAATGCCTATTGAAATGAAGTGGGGTGGGAGATGAAGGACGGTGATGCTGACATGCCGTTCTGCAGGCATTTCTCCTGAAGGTCAACCCGATGTCTCAATGTGTCTGTTCAGAATTCCCAGCAGCTACTGCTGTGTGCCAGGCTCATTCTCCTGGGCTGCTGTCTTGCTCATAATGTCCATGTCCATTTTCTCATCTTTCTCCCATTCTCATCATCATCATCCAAGACCACCTCCTCAGTGTTGGCTGTGGTGGTGTTACACTTATGAAATAAACAGCAGGATCTTTTTCAGGGGATAAGGCAGTATGCCATGTTTATTATGAATACAGAAAACAGTTTAAAAATGCAATTGCCTAAAACACACGCTTTCCCATACACACACACATACACACGGTTCTGCAAGGTAAAGATATAGTTACCAGTCTCTGTGTTGCTCAAGCTGACTCACTGGCCAGGTGAGTCAGACTCGAGGGAGGAGCCGGGCCCTGTCATTCATGACACGATGCTCCTGGGGATATGCAGAACGAGCCCAAAGTCCAGGTTTCTTCTCCTGATATTTATACTTATCCATCCCCATTCGGGTCTATGGATTTCTTCATATCAGATAGTCTTCTTGTTTGATGTAGCTGTCAATTACGTTTGGTATCGTAAACGTGACAGCTTTCTTATTCTTTCTTCATCTTGTTTTACACTTTTTCTTCCTGTAACTCCCCTGTTCCCTGGGGTTATCTTGATCTTCGGCCATCTGGGTTGTAAATGTTCTTAAACAAAGTATTGTCTCTTTCTGCCATCCTTGTAGGCTATCTTATCTCTTCACACATTCACACTGCTTTCACTCCTCATTCACACAACTAGAAATCATTACATACTTATTTCATTGGCATACTATTTTATATTTTCTTATTAATACAATACAAGAAAATATCTATACTAATATACTTATTCTATTATTAATTTATCAAAAGGAATAACAGAATAAAAAAAGAATACAAAGGAATGTCATTTACTTTCTTATTGCCCTATGATTTCTACATTGGCCACATTCCTGATACGCATTGAGCACTTTCCTTCATTTACAAATTATGGCAGTTGAATTCCAGGATGTTCCCAAACAATTATGCTTAGGTATTTACAACTGAGGTCTTAGCATGTCATAAGTGTTAAATCACAAAGTGTTTGTGCAGGGTACTCTAACTTGAGTGATGTAAGTAGTTAATCCGCATTGTGGAGCCGGAGGTGTCAGGAATAAATAAACAATTGGTTGGTCCGGAACATTTTATCTTTAACACTTAATTTTATTACGGTTAGCAGAAGAATTTAACTCTTAGGCTCCAGCCAACTTTTAGTACTTTTAGTTCAGGCTGATTTTATAGTGTTGAGGCCTACAGTGGCCTGGGACTCTGACTTCTCAAAAGGTATCTATGCTGTTCTTGGGGGTTGTGGTGAGTTCGCTGAAGAGGATATCATGTAGGTCCTTGTAGAAGTGGCATGTCTGGGGTGCTGTACCACAGCAACTGTTCGTTTCCCTTGCCTTCTGGTATGCCTCGTGTAGCTCCTTGATTTTCACATGGCACTGCTATGTGTCCCACCGGTAGCCCTTCTCCCCCATGCCCTGAGCTATCTGCTCATGTATGTCTATGTTTCTCTGGTTGGATCGGAGCTGTGCCTGTACAGCCTCTTCTCCCCACAGATCAAGGAGATCCACCACCTCCTATGTACTCCAGGCAGGAGTCCATTGGGGATGTGGAGCTGGCATGGGCAGGTGGGCAGGCAAGCTCTCTCTGCTGAACAAACAGAAATTCAAAAGTTCCCATTCCTTTGACAGGGGAGGGACTATTACCTGCGTACCTGGCTGCTGAGCAGAGGAATTGAGAATGGTGACCCGAGTGGTCACAGTAGAACATTGTGGGACCACCTCCTGGAGGTCAATTAAGCTGAGGTAAGCAATGCAATGTCTACACTGCCACTACATTGACTTCACTGTGTCGACTTAAGTGCTATGTCGCTCGCAGAGGTGGAATAAAGTTGATGTAGCAAGCAAGTTACATTGGCAGGAGGGACCTGGTAGTGTAGACAAAGACAACATAAGATACCCTATGTCAGTGTAACTTCATAGTGTAGACCAGGCCTTGGTATGGTTGTGAATCTCCTATTAACACAAACAGAAGTTAAGTATTCAGCATTGCCAACCCCAAGCATTCCAAAATCATGAGTCATGCCCCAAGAAAATAGCAAGATTGGATTAAAAACATCATAAGATTTTCAAATATAATGTTTATTAGCCTTCTGGTGTTTAGCCTTTGTGTTTTCAAACTTTTCTTTGCAACTAAGGGTGGTGAAAACTTACTTTTTAAATATAGAAGATACTGAAGGTTCTCCAAATCGCATGCCTCCGGAAGCTGGGGCTGTAAAAAAATACATCAAATGTTACAGAACTCAAAATAAAATTGAAGGGAGTTAGCAACACCAATTATCCAGAGGAAAGTATAATGCAGACATAAAAACTGGGAATGCTCTGGCTTTCTTTTTAGGTCTTCTCTGTTTTCAAGCATGTAGTATATTAAATCAGACAGCAACTAAACCCAGGTGGATCTTCACACCCTGCCTCAGAGGCATTTGTTTTCACATTGTCTTGCTTGAGTAATGTGCTAATAGAAAACAAAGTTAAGAAAATACAGTACCAGCACAATAATAAAATCATAATTACATTGTTAGCAATTTGGCTGCAGCATTTGCTTCTCCTGCCACTGAAACCCTGTCACAGAAATAGAGAAACTAATCAATCAAAAAAATCACAGAAGAGTAAAGCCAGCTGGCTTCAATTTACACATAACAGTGTGAATGTGACCAACCTCAGCTCTTTTTTTAAAATTGATATTAGCATACTAAGAGTCTGAGAGCCTGCACAGAGCAAAGTTTCTGTTGTTTCAGTAGTACTGAAAGTTTCCATGATGTATGCAAAGCTCTAATTGCCAACAGGAAATCTAAGGCCCCAGACTATTCCATGCAGCTAATGAGCTAGAGGAAACAAGCTGACAATATTTGATTCAGATTATCAAACTTTTAGACAGTCTTATTTAAAACGTATCATGGAGCACATTGAGCATGTATCACAGTGCCAAGAATTAGATAGCTTAAAGAGTGCCTGGGTCATTGCTACTTTTATACAATTCCTTCACTCTTTGGGGTTCTTCCATAAAAATGTAGGAGTGGCCATACTGGGTCAGACCAATGGGCCATCTGGTCCAGTATCCTGTCTTTGACAATGTCCAATGCCAGATGCTTCAGAGAGAATGAACCTCTCTCTTCCTAATAACTGGGGTCCCCTCCCCCAGAGAGAAACTTCAGTATGAGGGATCTGGAAGGAAGGTCCCAACTATGGGAGCATTTCTCACTCCTCCAACATGTCCTTCCCTGAGACTTTAATCCTCATCCACAGCACAGAAGCTGTCAGACTGGAGGTGGAAGCAGTCTTCTGTGTCCCTGAAAGTCTCATCTACGTACCTCTCAATTTTCCTTAGCTCCTTCAGTTCAACCACTCTGCTCTCAAAATGCTCAATGTCTGATCCCTAAGGGTGATGATGTTGCTCCTCCTGCACCTAGATAATTCCCTTATAAAACTCTTCTGTTTGCTAGTGAGCAGGACAAGTCTGGCTACACTGTGAAGGACTCTGGTGGCATAATCCTCCTCTCCCTTATTTCACTGTGATCGACTTCTGTTGGATTTATGCCACTGTAAATGGGGAGGAAGGAAGGAGAAAGAATAACACATTAGGATTTATATAGTGTCTGTCCTTCTTGTCCCCTGGCTGGGAGAAGTGAACTGAGTTAATTCAGTATTGCAACCTGCAGGTATTGCTGCTGAATGAAATAAAATCCTTTTCTCCCACATGCTCTTTCCCTTTCCTTATCCAGGTTTGCTTATGGAACACACACCTACAACCTATTGGCCTTCTCTTCCCAGTCAGTCTAGGGTTCCCACATTAAGTGCAGCAAGTCACATAGCTCCCTGCTCTAGCTGTAAAATAAGGGAAAGGGAGGGAAGAGAGTGAGAGCCTGTAGAGCAAGATAGAGTACCCCGAGCACATACCAGGAGAGTAAAAAGATGGTAGTGGGTACAGAGGGATCCTGTTCTAGGCAGAAAGTTTGGCTACCTACCTACTCTCCATCTGAACAAAAAGAGACACCACCCAACATCCTAACCTCCCTGAAAGATCCAACATTATTGATTAATCTTAGGAACATGCACCCACCTTTTCTCTCAGAAGGCTGATGTCCTTAAATTCCCTACCAATCTCCCATTCTTTTCTGCTTCTGACTTCAGCTCCTAATGTGACCTATCTTCCCCCAGGGCTTGAGCTCAAATCAAGGTAGGAGAGGTGCAGGACTGGTAGCAGGAGAAAAAGACAGGTCATTTCAAAGACATTGGCCATAAGAGATGGAATTGTGCAGGTTTGGACTTATTTCACCCTCGAACACTGCTCTCAGTCTGCCTGATAACTACTAGAAACCTTCTCTGATACTTTCCCTTAGTCTGGAGCCACCCAACAAAACCCTAAAAAAATAAATAGTCCCCAGGTGATGTGCTTTTAAGGATTAAAGATTGGAAAATACTTAATGAACTGCTTCAAAAAGAAGTGAATAGAAAATTCTCAAAATCAGTACGTTTTCTTTTCCCAGGTAGCAGAAACATTACAGCCTTCAGAAAGTGTTTGTCTTGAGATAGTTAACTATCTTTTCTTCTATTTTGCACAATAATTTTATTGAATGCTTTGTAGTATAAACTAATTTCCTCCACCACAGCATTTTATTATTTGCTGATTGTCCCTAGGTAGCTTAATTACTGGTAAGAGGATAATAAAATAAACCTGGAGCCAATATTTAAGTAGAGAGGAGTTACTCAAGTGTAATGACTGAGGGTTTTAAATTTACATTTTAGTACTTTATAAAGACCTGTAAGAAACATCCCCATCTCTCCTGCCTCTCATATTAGAACACTGGCTAGAATTAATGCACTAAAATGAACAAGGAAGGAAAGGGCACACCACAGAACTGGAACTCAGTTGAGCAAATACCCCAGCATGGTGATAAGAGGCACTATGCTGAGAGCTATCTCCTGGAGGAGATGTAAAACAAGCAAACTGTGGCCTTTAGAGATCACATTATACTTTTTCCTCAAGAGGGGCATTATTTATCAGTGCTGATATCCTGGTCATATTCCAATTATTAATTATTTTCTATCTAAATTCATAGAATCATAGAATATTACAGTTGGAAGGGATCTCAGGAGGTCATCTAGTCTAACCCCCTGCTCAAAGCAGGATTAACCTCAGCTAAATCATCGCAGCCAGCGTTTTATGACGCCGCAGCTTCAAAACCTCTATAAATGGAGATTCCACCACCTCCCTAGGTAACCCATTCCAGTGCTTCACCACCCTCCTAGTGAAAAACATTTTCCTAATGTCCAACCTAGACCTCCCCCACTGCAACTTGAGACCATTGCTCCTTGTTCTGTCATCTACTACCAATGAGAATAGTCTAGCTCCATCCTCCCTGGAACCTGATTTCAGGTAGATAAAGGCTGCTATCAAATCCCCACTCCCCATTCTTCTCTTTTGCAGACTAAACAAGCGTAGTTCCCTCAGCCTCTTCTCATAAGTCTTGTGTTCCAGCCCCCTAATAATTTTTGTTGCCCTCTGCTGGACTTTCTCCAACTTCTCCACATCCTTTTTGTAGAGAGGGACCCAAAACTGGACACAGTACTCCAAATGTGACCTCGCCAATGCCAAATAGAGGGGAATAATCACTTTCCTTGATCTACTGGCAATGCTCCTACTAATGCAGCCCAATGTGCTATTAGCCTTCTTGGCAACCAGGGCACACTGCTGACTCATATCCAGCTTCTTATCAACTGTAACCCCCAGGTCCTTTTCTGCAGAACTTCTGCCTAGTTTGTCAGTCCCCAGCCTGTAACTGTGTATGGGATTCTTCTGTCCTAAGTGGAAGACCCTGCACTTGTCCTTGTTGAACCTCATCACATTTATTTTGGCCCAATCCTCCAATTTGTTTAGATCCCTCTGTATCCTGTCCCTACCTTCTAGCATATCTACCACTCCCCCATCTTAGTGCCATCTGCAAACCTGCTGAGGGTGCAATCTACCCCATCCCCCAGATCATTAATGAAGATGTTGAACAAAATGCCCCAGAACCGACCCCTGGGGCACTCTGCTTGTGACCAGCTGCTAGCTAGACATGGAGCCATTGATCACTACCTGTTGAGCCCAATGATCTAGCCAGTGCTCTATCCATTTTTCAGTCCATTTATCCAACCCATACTTCAACTTACTGATAAGAATACTGTGGGAGACTGCATCAAAAGTTTCCCTCTGTAGTTTCAGTTACACAAGATATACTTCACTACTTTTCTTAAATTGTTTATTTTTGCTGCTGTGACCCCCTTATAATTACTCAACTCCACCCCAGAGATGGCTGCATTCCAAGTGTTGGGAGCTTTCATACTATTTCTTTAAGGGGCTAATCTCAAATTAGTCCCTCCAAAAAGTAAAATGCCCCTTTCATTATCTAGCCTGCTGTCCACATGCTAGTGCTGGAAGGACTCAGAGGGTCGGCGCCACACCAGAAGTCCCCAGGAGCTTCAGTTAGTACTGCATCCTACAGTTTACCAGCCATGTTATACAGTGTCTATAATGTGACTGCCTTCTAGCACTATATTTATGGGTTTTACCTCATTACCCAATGCCCCTGACCACATTTTCTCACTGTGTGAAAAGACAGCTTATTGTATTTAAAGGCTTTGTAATCCTGGTAGGTGAAAGGTGCTGTATAAATTATTATTTATGTACAGTCATATATAGCAGCTTAACTAAATTTGTTGTTGACTTTTTCAACCAGCAAATTAATTTTCATGCAACTCAGAAAATATAAATTATTTCAACAATGAAGAGTTTCATTTTCATAAAAGTTATACGGTAGCTTCCAGGGCTTTGATTAGCTAGTGATAATCACATCCCAAGGGAATTGGAGCCATTTAGATGCTCTTTGTGCCTAATTAAAATATGACACTGTTGGATTAAACGTTAGGACATATACCACTAATAATGATTTCATGCCTTAATAAGTGTAAAGAAATGTTAACAGGGCAAGAGACATAACTGGCCAAATTCAACCCTTCTGTAAGTGGGCAGAGATTCCATTGACTTCAATAAGAGCTACAGCCAGTTAGGCCAGGGCTGAATTTAGCCAATTAGGTTTTTATGGTTCAATTTTTTTCCTGTGAATAGTGATTATGCTGTAGATGTCTGACACATTCATTATTCACTGAAACTCTCTTCAGGGGCTCAACATCTAATTCTCTCTTTACAGTATTAAGAAAGCAAAGTGACTCAAACTAACAAAGCAATATTAACATTAGTGCAGCCCTTTGGTTTGGAAGGGATGTCTGAACAACATAGGCATAACTAATTGTCCCGTTAAAGTGATGTATGAAGGATACCGATTACACATACATTATGTGCGCTGGCCCAAAGGTCGAGTGACCACCATGCTCCCAGGTATAGTATCAAAGGACCTGTCTTGGTCATGCACTCTGTCTTAGTCTGCATTACAAAATTTTGCCAACATAGCTACGTAGCTACTGGTGTGAAAAAACAAATCTAGGCCCATGGTATATCCACTGGACCACACTCCCACGTTATTTTGAAAATTCTGGCTTTAAAAAAAAATGTAGTATTGACATCCATCCATTTTCTCTCACGGAGCTAAGAGGGTTTGTTCGTTTTTCAAAAATGAAAAAGAGCCCATTAGAACGCTCTGCTCAAATTTAGAGTATAGAACATGGATTATAGATCAACACAATTGCTGTCCTGCCTTTTGTCTTCAGGCTTTATTGCCAATTCTTTATTAGATAGCTACTTTATTATGACTAAGATATTGGCAAATTAAGAATTGTTACTTGTTCAACAACACTTAAAAATACCTTTATACTGTAAGCTATGGTTAAATAGAATTTAGAACAGAAATTTTGCTTTTGTATACTGTTTGCCCTTAAATTATGTAAAGTCTCTGCACTGGGCCAAGTAATCCCATTGTGTTAAAAATGTGCTTTAGATCCCAGTGTTGATGGTTTGGTAGAAGGGGTGAAATTGCTTTCTGGGTGAAACTGAAGAAAAAGAAAGGAATATCACTAATCATAGGACATGTCCAAGGAAAGCATAGAAACCACTCAGCTCAGTAACTAGTTCAAAAGTCAACAAGGACTAAACTTCTTATCATTTGAAGGCAGTCCACTAATTTTTGGGGGATAGGCTGGTGTTCTTAGTACATGGTGGACAAGTCTCCACATTCCAAAGCCCTCACCATAACTAGCTCATTTATTGGCAGACTCAACAGGAAGCCCGTGACTAAAGAGGCCTGGAGAATTAATGTTCTGGTGTACCAAGACCAGGTATGAGGCACAGTGGTCTAGCTGGTGCAGGGAAGCACTGCTGCTCCCCATACTGGGTATGTGTAGTGGAAGATATCTGGAGGACTTTAAGCTCCAGGACTGTGTCAATTAGCAGTCTTCCTGAGACCAAGATTCACTTTGCATGTTGTAAAGCAAGAATTTATTTTACAGAGCAAAGTAATATTGGTCAGGACACTGGTGTTACTTTCTGACCTTTCAAAAGGTTGTGGAATCCTTAAATCCACCTTAGCAAGTTGTGGGATTGTTCTGGGATGTGGTAAACCTTGTGTGAAAAATGAATCTGGAAATATCCTTATACTTAGGAGTCATTTTCCACTTATGATATCGATTTTTTAGAATTTGTTAAAAGTATATAAATTAAATTATTTATTATAAGTTCCTGGAGCAAAAGTAAATCTTTTTTAGATATCTATTCAAAGTAAACTTTAAAGATGTTTCTGAAATTTTTGTTTTAATTAATTAAAACTAAATAAAAATGCTGGAGGCCCTGGGATCTTATAGTTTTTAGAGCAAAGATATGTTTTGGGTGCTCATTCTGACAGCTCTGATTTGAATGAGAACATGTATTCCCATCTAAGGGCAGAATAGACTGCTGAAATGGGCAGCATCAGAGCAGGATACAACATCTGCTGAAAGAAGTTTTGAACCTAATGCAGGAGCTCTGAAGAGAAAAATCCAGCATTTCATTTTAAAGAGATGTGATTCTACTGCTCACTGCCTTAACTTCAATAGCAAAAGTTAAAGAGAAAAAGGAGACACATCTAAATAAGTCCCTGGTTCTGCATTCACTAATAAGTGTGTAAATTTGAACAGACTCCTTTAAAGCCAATGGAGTAACATGGCTGTAAAAATAATAGACCACATCATTGTACAGCACCTAACACAATGGAGACCTGGTCCATGATTAGAAGTCCCAGATGATTCCACAATATAAATATATAGTAATAACACCATTAGATTTTAAGTAACATAAGTGAAAGCAAGAATCAGGTTCTGTGGTTGAAATCCAAGCCCCACTTAAGTCAATAGGAATTTCATCATTCATTTTCAATGGGGCCAGGATTTCACCCACTGAGATAAGCCTACAATAAAAATTGCATTACTTTTTTTTTCTGGTTTCTGCACATATGAATTGAAATTCACTATATGTAATAAAGTTTAAATATAGACACAGAAATATTATAACATAATTATTGTTTTATAACAATGTGTTTATCATTTTTGTAAAAAAATTAATATGATCACTTTTAAGTATGGAGATATTTTAATAGGATTAGACACAGCACAGTACATAACAGAGCTTATCTAGTAAGACAAGTAGAATATATCTGGTAGGGTGATCTCTTACATGACTATGCATGTGTGGGGAGACAGATCATGATATATAATGACACCTCTACTTGGCTGTAGTTACTTTAAAATAAAAAAGCTGTCAGGGTCTGACATACAAGAGTGCTGGTAAGAAACTGAAACTGTTTCCTGGCCCAAACCATATGACCTAGATCAGTGCTTTTAAGTCAGATAACTTCATCACATGACATAGGTCATAATCCACTGTCTCTAGTGGTTATTGGTATACGTCATTTCTGAATATACTGCCTGTGATATCAAAGGTCTCATGGCTGCATTAGTGATGCAAAGGTGCATAGGAAGAATGTCCGCTTTCCAGGTAACTTGTACTGAGGCAATTTTTCTGACAACATTAAACAGCAGAATTTCAATATAAGTGGATGTTTGGGGAAAACCTCAAACACCATGATTAGCAGGCAAGTCTGTAACAGTCTACACAGGGGCAGTTCACAAAAGTTTATGGGAACTGAGGCAATCTCACAAACTTATGGCTCTTGTAATGTTTATCTGCTCTTATTTCAGGCATGACAAATGGGCAAACAGAAGCATAACCACCAAAATTAGAATGACATACAGGCTTTGGTCTCCGAAAGTTTTCACTGAGTGAGGAAGGAAAGATGTTTGTGTGGGCACGGGGAGGATATTGGAACCAAGTCCCAAACTCTGCCTTCTTTTACACTTGTGGACCGATATGGAAACTGGGGGCAGAGAGGGGGTGGAGGTTAAGAGAGGGGTGAGGGTCAATAGAGTGTAACAAGTGTAAATGTGGCTAGAATTTAGCCCTGTATTTTTGCCAAAATTTCAGCAAAATGAAACATCGTCTTGTAACTTTGAATCTGACAGCATCACCTTAAAGAAGCCACCCACTGTTTTCATGAAACATACTGGAAGGTTATAAACACTATGAAATAATGGGCCATTACATAAATTTCTGCTACTTCTCTGTCCCTTATATAGTCTCACAATACCTGTGTCACACCTAACTAGTAGAGCTATGCAAATTTGCATAATGAAATGTAAAGTCAGTTAAACAGGCCAAGTTTCATTGTACACCAGAAACTTGGGCCAGGTGCCCTGTGATATTGCCAATACTCAAAACAGTTAAGTCCAAAGCAGACTGAGAAGAATTATAGAGGAATCTCATAAAACTGGGCAGCAGGGCAACAAAATGGCAGATTATATGTAATGATGATAAATGCAAAATAACGCACACTGGAAAACATAATTCCAACTATAGATACAAAATGATGGGATCTAAATTAGCTGTTAATACTCAGGAAAGAGAACCAGCAAATTTGGGATGGGGAAAATTTTTTTCCCAGGTCAGATTGGCCAAGAACCTAGGGATATTTTTTTTTTTTGCCTTCCTCTGCAGCATGGAGCATGGCTCACTTGTAGGTTTAAGCTAGTGTACATGGCAAATTCTCTGTAACTTGAAGCCTTTAAGTCATGATTTGAGGACTTCACTAACTCGCCCATAGGTTATGGATCTATTGCAGGAATGGATGGATGAGGTTCTGTGGCCTGCAATGTGCATGAGGTCAAACTAGATGACCACGATGGTCCCTTCTGACCTTAAAGTCTATGAGTCTATCTTGGCGTCCTTGTGGATAGTTTTCTGAAAACATTCACTCAGTATGAAGCAGCAATCAAAAAAGCTAACAGAATGTTAGAAACCTTTAGGAAAGGGATATAGATAATAAGATAGAAAATAGCATAATGCCACTATATAAATCTGTGATACACCCACACTTTAAATACTTCATGCAATTCTGGTCACCCCATCAATAAAAAGATATGTTAGAACTGTCAAAAGTACAGAGAAGGGCAACAAAAATGATAAAGGATATGGAAAGGCTTCCATGTGAGAAGAGATTAAAAAGACTGGGACTTTTCAGCTTGGAAAAGAGACAGCTAAAGGGTCATAAGGTCATAAAGGTGATAAAGGTCATAAGAATGGCCATACTGGGTCAGACCAATGGTCTATCCAGCCCAGTATCATGTCTTCTGACAGTGGCCAATTCCGGGTGCTTCAGAGGGAATGAATAGAACAGGTAATAATAAAGTGATCTATCCCATCAGCCATTTTCAGCCTCTGGCAAACAGGTCTATAAACTCATGAATGGTGGGGAGAAAAACATTATTTACTCCTTCACATAATACAAGAACCAGGGGTTACCAAATAGGCAGCAGGTTTCAGACAAACAAAAGGAGGTATTTCTTCATACCACACAAATCTGTGGAACTCATTGTTGGGGGATATTCTGAAGGTCAAAACTATAATGGGATTTAAAAAAAGAATGAGATAAATTCATGGAGGATAGGTTCCTCAGTGGCTATTAGTCAAGATGGGTAGGGATGCAATCCCATGTTCTGGGTGGTCCTAGCCTCTGACTGCCAGAAGCTGGGAGTAGATGAAAGGGGATGGATAACTTGATGACTGCCCTGTTCTGTTCATTCCCTCTGAAGCACCTGGCATTGGCCACTGTTAGAAGACAGGATATTGGGCTAGATGTACCATTGATCTGACCTAGTTTAGCCATTCTTAGGTTCTTATGAGGTCACAGTGTCAGCCAATCAGTGTTTCTGATACTGCGGTGTCATTCATCAGAAATACCAGTATTTAGAGGGTTACATTTCCAGTCACACTTTAATATAATTTCTGGAAACAACTTCTCAGATAGTCATCAGTCTTGATAGGGCTCGGAAGAATTTGTCACGCGGAACAAGTTCAGTTGGCAAGGTTAGGCCCTAAAAATCCACTTTAAGCTGGGAGCAAGATTAGGCCTGTAATTGCTTAGGCAGCCCCCTGAATTAAGAAGTGAAGCTAACCTTTGTCTGCTATCTCAGCACAAAATATGTTGGCTATGCGGAGATTGTCTGAGATAAGCAGTAAGCGACTAGCCACAAGTCGGCAAAACATCTAACCACAGGATGTAGAGCAGACATTGGTAAAGGGCAGCTTCCCTCTATTTTCCGGCCTGTAATTACTAACCAATAGATTAATGAAAAACAAGTTTAAGACCCAATCTCTAGTTGAGGTTGAGAGCTACGTACTGTGTTGCTAGGAAAAAATTCTGCTAAGGCAGAGGGAGACAGGGGTATAACAAGCACCACCGGGAACCGCTCGGAGAGACTCTCTGTGGATCCGTCAAGGCCTTACCGGATGCTCCGGGCAGGTTGGTTCCCTGGTTGCGACTCACCTAGAGAGTGGTTGATGGGTCTCCCCACTCTATTGCTTTTGATAGGTGCTTTCTTCCTATACTTCGGGATAGCTGTAGAGGGTGGTTGCTAGGGCTACTGCTTTTGGAGCTATGCCCAGCCTTTGTTCAATGCAATAAAATATTTTTACTTAACCACTTCACATTGTCGGTCTGCCTCCTTCCACCACCAAGATAACAAACAAATAAATCAAGAACCCTCCGCCCAGCAGAGTACAACTGGTACCATCCAGTCTGTACAAAACCTTCTCAATCTCGAGAATCAAGGACTTTGCTATCAAAAAATTCTATTACTATTTTGACCTTTCTGTGCATAAAACATGATCAGCAACACTGCTGGAAATAATTACACTTTAGACCACACTTATGTACAGTATAGCATGTCCAAGCTAAACTATAAAATGTTGTCTTGAAAGAAAAATCATGTTACAGTTAAAAGAATGGATGTTACCATCAAGAAAGCAAGTCAGTTCACACATTGATGTGCAAACTAATGTGTTAAATCAGCCTGATGAAAATGAATAGTAAAAAGAACTTTAGAGGATGAGAGCTTCTACTAACTGTACCTATCCCAAAAAGCATGAGTGAAGGGATTACAATTTGAAACTTCTTCAGTTGGATGTTTTTGCCGGTGGTCCCCTATAACACTTGCTGTGCTTCTCCCATTCCAATGAGAATGCTATAGGGTATCTTGTCTATTGCACCGTAACCAAAATTCCATATATTTTGCAAGGTATATCTAGAAGATTTGGGCACAGCCAAGATGTTAAATTAGGAATAAAGTTGTGTGTGTGGTAGGGGACAAATTTTCATTTAAACTAAATTCACTTCAGGTGGAAAAATAGATTAAGCAATGGAGACTATTACTGGTCATTCTTCCACATTTTAATACAAATTACCTTTATATCAGACATGAGTTGTGATCCAATACTAAACAGGCTTGGCAAAGCCTTTCCCTGTTAGCTGTGCCATCAGTCCAGCACAACTTTAAGTAGTACCACATTTGTTCTTGTGGTCCAGACTCAGTTTTAACACTTTAGCAGAATTTCTCCACTTTATTGTTCAAATTTATTTAATTTATATTTAGCTTCCATTCCCAAAATCTCACATCCCACCCAAATTGGATTTTGGTTAAACAAAAGTAGACTGAAGAAAAAATTGTCTTCTGCCTTTTGCAAAGCCAGCAAAAATATGTTTATCTTTTTGTTTGGGTTACATATGAAACTAACAGACAAGAGCTTCTGAGGAGTCACAACCAGTACATCCCTGAGAGAGAGAGGGAGTCTTGATAGCAACTTCCAGGGCAAAGGCTCCTCACTGATGGAAATCAACACTGACTACCCAGGACTTTAGCTCTCTGATGTATTTAGGCAAGGGTTCAATAGAGTGTTGTCAATGGGGCTACTTGTGACAGTAAGGTGACAATAGGTTATCTGTGTGAGTAAAGCAAACAGGATTTGGCCTGCAATGTTTAGTAATAGTTGAAAAGACAATGTGCTTGTGCCAGATAAATGTCGCTGCTGTCCTAGTAGCATTGTCACCTGCATTTGAACCTCTCTGAAAAAGCAACATTTGTCTTGCTCTAAATCCCCTCAGGGATAAAACATACAAAACATTTCACTTGTCAGTATTGTTTACTACTTGTTGAAGTAAATGTAAATCTGATATTTCTCTAAGCAGGCGCTGACGGCTTTATTCTGCAACAACATACCCACAGATTTCTTGACATTCATTTTACTTTTTGATACTGGAAGTTCTTTTCTCTGATTCAGTGTCAAAGCTACAAGGTCATCTCAGGTTATTTAAACCCACTTACTTGCTAAATGTCAGACTAATAAATAAGCAATAAAACTGGACACAGAACTGAGCTGCATAGATTGACAGTCGGACCACTGGTGCTCATGGCTACATCGGTATATCTATGCTACTCCAAAAATATTATTTATTAAACGTTTATTTTAGAGATGTACCCAGTGGTTTCTATCAGTAGCCCACTGTGAAGGTGATATATAAATATTAATGAGACAGCTCCAGCCCCAAAGAAATTACAACCTGAATAGATAAGAGAAAAGAAATAGACACAGCAAAAAGTAATAAACAAGCAACAAATGAGCAGCATGACTACCATTGTGGAACCTGATTATTACATGCCTATTTTTAAATTTCCTCAACCCAACCTCCTTATCTCCTCTCTGGCCTTGAGCACCAGAGCCAGCCTGTTTGGTCACTTTTGACCCAAAGAACTGTCATTTCAACCTGTCCAACACAAATAGAACTTCAGCCTCAGTCTGAGAGAGGCAAAAAATGTATAACCAGACCAAAAATGTTCAAACAGCTGTTCCCAGCCACTCTCTGCCCTGCACCATGGAGGGGATTGTGCAGCTCCCAGTAGAGCCTATAGCAGAAGGGAGGAGGGGCCAATATGGCCCCAAATTCCCTCTACTAGAGCAGAGTAAATAGTAAAAAGGGGGAATAGATATTCCATGGAATTATAATGTGTGGGCATGTGTTGCGGAGGGGCAGGAGGAGGTGTTTGCAACCTACAGCCCAACTACTTATTTTGCCCACCAGCCACTAGTGATATGTGCAAACACTGAGCAGAAGGAAGGGACATTGCGGTAGAAGCACCATCTATGTGTATACCTCTATATGTGGTGCATTCATTGGTGAGATGTTTAAGGGTTTTTGACAGGGATTTTCAGCTCCACCACCCCGTCAAGAAAAGGGAAACAGAAACAGCACTGAGAGAAGAAACGGAGATGTGTACAGACCTGCAGACATAAAGTGAACTACAATAGTTGCAAGGTGGAATGATCTTTGCTCCTGCATGTGAAAGGCATGTGACACAAGGGAGAGATACAGCTCGCTGCTGGGCAGCCACTCTAAGCAAGGAAATGAGCTCTTTGAATGAAAGTACATTCTGAATAATACCTAACGCATCCCTGTATTCATGTTCGTGCCTATTGCAGAGCCTCTCTCCGCCTACTACTAGTTGCCATGTGTGATTATTGCCACCCAGACTTCTATTCCTAAAACAATTCCCCCATTCGTAAAAATGTCCCAATAACCCCGAACCATATCCTTGTATTCGCTGATCCAGCAGCAACTCATTTTAAATAATTCCACTGATTTTTATCTTACTCAAATGGTTGTGAAAAGACTGGGTTTAATTACATGGTCAATTATCTATTAACATTTCATTTATAAAAATATTTATGAGCTTTCCTTAAGGACATATACTCTCACTGAAGACAATTAAGCTTCCAAGAGACATTTCTGTCTTTGCCACCAAGGAACACTGCATGGTATTTTACAGAGAGGAGAATAACGATCTATAACAGGAAATATCTTTATAATAAGAAACGTTGCAAACAGAGTATGGGTTTGATTTTTGGGATCCTGCTAAGCTTTACCATCTTTGTATCTTGACCTCTGTCTGGGGGCACTTCAGTCACCGGTGCAAGTTGGGTCAGTTTCAGTGCTCCTCCAAGATAGTTGTGATTCAAGAGAAGGCGATTTTTGGAGCAACATTCTGGTAGGAGGGGATTGCCAGCAGACAGTGGGACTCGAGCTGTGCCCCCTTTTGTTTGGTGACAGTCCCTACCAAGGGATGGGGACTGCAAGGGTGTGGTGTGTCTAGAACCACCTACCCAGGCTCATTGACACTGATTTCTCCAAGACAGAAGGTTCTTCAGCTGGCTGGATGAAATGGCTTTACAGCTCCTTTGCATGGAGTGACTCTATCAATATGATTTTTGGGTGACACCAAAACTGTTAAATTAACTTTAATATTCATGATAGGCAACAGAGGTTGAAACATCCAGAGTCAACAAATAAGTTCCTCTCACACAAATGGTAGCATTTTTATATGCCCATTAGATCATACATAGACATCAGTTAGAGGCTTTATAGAAGAAGACCAACGTCTTTTTGAATGGATGACATAATAACGCCTGTATTCATACTCTACACACTATTGTAATAGTCTGTACAAAATATGCCTTTTGAGGAATCGTTTGAAAACTAATAACTTGCTGGTCAATAATATCATGGTGAAATGTGTGTGGCAATGTTATATGTAAAGTTATGAATTTCCCCATGTGATTTTGGCAGCACACATGTTCAAACCCATGTAGCCCTGCTTAGGCAGGATTGGTTAAGCAGGACTACCTTTAACAAGGAATGTGTGTTTACTTCAATTTATATATAATTTGTATATAATTTATATGTTATTTATATAATAAACAAGGTCCTTGGGATAGTAAGAAAGAGACAAGGCAAATCTGTATTTCAGCATACAAAAGAGAGAAGAAAGAGTACGGGGGCACCTTCATTCCCAGACTCTATGACATCTTTTTACCATTTGAATAAACTTCCCTTTGAGTGATAATCCTCAGAAGAATCCACTTCAAATGGGGACTTGACTATAAAAGGGAGGGGCAAAAACACCCCATGGGCTTCTTTCTTTCTTGCTTGCTTGCTTGCTTGTTTTCCTTCCCCTAAGATGACAAAGAAACCAGCTCTATGGACTTAAGGACAGATCCTGACTTAAGATTTGTTCACCAATGTTGCTGGGAACATGTGGCAAGAATTTTGAAACATGGCCTTAAAAAAAACAAAAAATCCCAAATTTTCCTTTAAAAATTGTTGATATCAGATGTTTTCATTTTTCATCAAATTTTGTTTGAAAAATTTTCAAAATTTCTTATTTACCAAAAAATGGTTTCAGAAAGGGAGTGTGGTTTTCAGAAATGAAAAATTGACAGCCCTTTTGAAAATATTAACAGGCTGATAATCTTGATTATAATATTAATAACATATTCTGAAAAACATGCAGTAGATCAATTTTTATCGCTGTGAAATGGAAACACCTAATTTTTTTTTGCTAAACAATGTTCCTGGTTTTTGACCAGCTATAGTTTTTCCATTTTTCCCATTTTCCTTCCTGCCTTCAATGATGATTCTGTTTTTTCCCTTTTCCTACCTGTGCCCATGTATGCTTACATTGTTCTTCAGCACCATTACAGAGCAGGATGTATCCCTACACTGCAAAATCATTCTGATATTAGTCATTGCATACCCTAATCTAATCACCTGAATAATAGAAAGACATAATCACAAAGTTAGAAACAGAGCCTTGACATCATAATCTACACAAGAACAAATGGCATGAGAAATTGAATACATTGCTTTTAAACCAGGGCAGCCAAATCATGGGGAGTCCCCAGGAAGCACTATAGAAACCAAACTGCTGGGGGCATTTCCAGGGGCCCAGAATTATTCGGATAGCACAGGTCTTCTGCACAGTAGTCCCTGACCTCCTGTCCATTTCCAGGATACACTGTGATTCCTGGGAATAGTCCAGATTAAGGGGTGGGACTTGTGGTTCCTTAGACAGAGGGGTAAACCCTGCCTCTTCTCCACTGACAGAAGAAATCAGGGAAGACCTCCACTTATTAAACAGCAATCATAAAAGAAAATACATTTAATCTTAGGGTAAAATCATTACAGAGAAAGCATATTAAAAACAAATAGAAGTTCTTATACTCATGCTAAAAGCAAGGGCTCCCCCCGCTCTTGGACACAAGGTCCAATCTATTTTTGGGTTAAGAAAGAAGACTTGAATAATGATAGCATATAGCAGCTGCAGCCAGGGCAGCAACCTGGGTTAGTGCCTCTTCTCCCCCCGACTACAACCCCATCTAGGATGTAAGTTACACACTCAGGAGGCTAAGCAGTGCTCCTGCCCCTGCTACCACAGCTACACTGCTATCTCAAGCTAGCTTTCATCTACATCATGCTAGATCAAAGCTGGCTTGCATATGTACCGCGATCACGCATCCAAACTGCAGTGTAGACATACTCTGTGTCTTGCAACACTTACAGATGTTGGGTGATATCTTAACCCTTGTTTAGTCTCATTGATTCAGTGGCATTCCTGGAGGTAAGGCACGACTACTACTATTTTTTTGCAAATGGTAAAGTGAATCAGAGTCAGATTCGTGATCTGAATCCCTTACAGAGAAAACTTGTTAGTAACCTTCAGTTTTATCCACTTTCCCTTTCTCTCCCCCTCTGTGTGGATTACCCTCCAATCTCCCAAAGCTAAGGCAAATTAACAAAATAGTATAAAGGCAACTGTGGGCTATATGCCAGCTTTATATGTGTCACCACACACATTATTAGAACCTGTCATGTGCATATTATTTTGTTTTAAAATGGATTGAGAGGATCAGTTATTAAAATAGAAAATCCATAAAATAGTTAAGAAACTCCTTATCTTGTTTTCTTCTCCCTTTAAATATTCCATTGACATTAATTCATCTCAGTCTTGGTTTATGAGTCTAGGAAATCTAGAGGATGTATTTTTACAAGCTAAATTTGATCATGGGAAAATATTTGCAAACTGATCCAGCACTACCTATGACAGGCAACAATATGCACATCAAAATTGTGTCTTTCTATCCTGAAATTCAGCTCCCCTTTTGTCATAGGATAGTGGTAATTTATAGTTAGGCTGATTTTTCCTCATGGTGACGTTTTGTTTAAAAAAGAAAATCTGTGTAAAGTGGCTTTTTGCCTATGGGAGAATTTGTTTGAAGTGTAAAATGTAAAACTGGCAAGAATAATAATTTTATAAATTAGATACATCGAGTAATATCTGTGCAGACTTTTGATTTCTGTGGGAGTTGAAGGATTTCTCTATCTCAGAGGTTTTCAACCTGTGGTCCACAGCCCCTCGAGGGCCCACATACTGTGTCTAAGATTTCAAAAGCAGTGCACACCTCCATCTGAAAGTTTTTTGGGGTCTGCAAATGAAAAAAGGTTGAAAACCACTGGTCTAGCTCTATTTTAGGAATCTAGAGTCATAAGCTCCCATATCTTAGCTGGTACTTATGACCAGTGATTTACACTCCACTTAAGAACAGACTGACACTGAAATTCTTTTAGGTTATAGAAAAGATAATTTTAGGGTTAAAATCAATACCGTCTTACTGTCCAGAAAAGCACAAAGAAATAACAGGGAGAAAGAAAATTTCTCCCACTTCATTTAAACTGACATGCATCTGAAATTTGTTACACATTCAGCATAGAAGGAAACTAAAGGGATTTTGTCTGCAAGACTCTGATCATGCAGACAAAGGGTTCACAATGTATCCCATGCCAGTGGTCTTCAGATGGTATGAGGTCTTTGGGTTATAATGGGGACTAAGAGAGATATAGTATATGGCTATTGACCAATGAAAGTTTTGAGATGTTTCCACCCTTGCTCATGTTGAGTAATGCCTTCTCAAGGAGTCCCACTGAATTTCTGAGACTATTCAAGGAGTGAGCTATCACTCAACATTTGTAAGTGTTGGAAATTGGGTCCAAAGTGATCTATGGGTATGTCTACACTGATGGCAGCAAATTTGCCACCATCAGATCAATTTATCCGGACCCATTGAAGAGAAGTGAAGACCCACTCAATCAATCTGGAAATTGACTTAATAAACCCACCCCCAGAATAGATTAATGCTGCATCAATGGGAATGCGTTTTTCATCTGTGCAGTGTGGTGGGGACAGCACAGAGAGTGGACTTTAGGAAGTCAATGTAAGACATGCAAGCTACTCTGTGTAGCTTGCGTATCTCCCATCGACTGCTGCCAAATTTGCTGGTAAGTGTAGACGAGGCCTAAGTAACCCTGTCTTTCCCAGTAACATAACTTTCTAATATGGAGTTAAAAAACTGTATTTGCCCATGTATGATAGGGATCATTATCTAAAGATATTATATGCTGAGGGCTTCTTGGATACTGATATTTTACAGATCAGTTTAGAGTGAAAATAACTCAAAATTATCACTGGTCACTAGCCTTTGAACTACTGTAAAAAGCTATCCAAGATCATATTAACTGTAAAGAGCATAATAAGTCTGCATTGCTAACATAGCTATCCTTTGCTTTAAAAAAAAATACCAGGTGAAGACCCTTGTAATGTGTTGCTGCTAAAGAAATCTTTAATAAATTATCCTGGAACATTCCCTTTTCTTTGTGTACACACACATACACTGACTTTCTGAATTAGTCTCTTCTTCCCACACCTTCTGGACTTTACAGTCTGGAAAGAAACACAAAACCATTCTTCTGACCCAGACTCTTCTTGGGTGCCAACAGTCTTCCTCAGGGTCTGTCCTCTTCTACAAAAGTCTTTCAACCTTCTTTTGAGCTCCGCTTCTAGCCTTCCTGGGCTCTAGTCTCCCATTTTGTTAACAAGGATTGGCTTTACCATTTCACAAAGGGACAGCATAGGAAGATCTTGAACCCACTGTCTGCTACTGATCCCCAGGCCTAGGACTCCAAACGAATGGGCTATCTGCCCTATAACTCAAATAGCCTTGTGTCATGCGGACTGCATTAGGAAGGGGGGGCATTTGTGTTATTTGACATTAATATGTCAAAATCATAATAATTCATGTAAGACATGCCATGTCAGGTACTGTCGGAAAGGTTATGATGTGCTGAATAAGATGATGTTGTTTGTGTTCATGTGTAATATGTGAAAGGAAAGTTATGGTAATCTTTGATATACCTGTATTTCAAACAGTGCTGTAAAAGACACACCCCAGACAGAGAGGCCACAGGACAATAGCCTGCTTAATGGCCCATCAAGACCTTATCAGAAGCCAAAGGCCTAGGAAGAAACTAAAGGCATACCTGAAGAGTTACCAGAATTGGCCCATGTGACTTTAGACTCCATTTGAGTTCCTGTAAAGTTCCACAAGACACATGGCCAGTAACAGAGGGTATATAAGATCAAACCACAGAAACCATTTTGTCTTTTGTCTTGTTCGTTGTTCCTATCCAGCTGCGGACACACCTCTGGATCAACACACTTTGCAACTGAACTGAAGGACTTAGACCCATCCAGATACTGGATGTATACCAGAGGAACTATACAACTCCACAATTGTTCTAGAAACCTGATGTATATGGACTTTTAAATCATTTGTATGATCTGATTGCTTTATTCCTTTAACACTTCTCTTATTGTTTGTTTTCTTTTATTAATAAACCTTTAGTTTTAGTTACTAAAGGATTGGCTGGCAGCGTGGTATTTCGGGTAAGATCCAAACTTATAGTGAACTGGTACTGTGGCTGATCCTTGGGATCAGAGGGAATCTTTTAGTAAAGAGCATAGAGTTTAAATGACTGGTCTCTTTACTGGACCTAGTGTCAGTTTGGGAGCTAGAGACTGAAATGCAGTAAAGGGGGCTGTGTGTATTTGCACAGTGGCTTCTTGATAACCAGTGTGGGGGAATCAGAAGCACTGTTTGTGGCTGGTTGGGAAGTCTGACTGCAGTGTCACCCACCAGTGCTGGGAGAATTTGCTCTCCTTTTGCAGCCTGCCCTGACCCTGGTGTTATCAGTGGGCTACCCTGGGCACGGACGGGTTACACCTTGTCTTTCCTTCCTAGGTTTGGCCACTGTTCTCTTCTAAACTTATTTCCTTCCCTTCAACAGGGTGTTCATTCCCAAGTCTGCTCTCCTTTAAACTCCTCTTGCTCCTTATATTCATTCCCTTCACCTGAGACTAAACCTAGCATAGGTGATGCTGAGCCCCAACTCCCTTAAAGGGACACCTCTGATTTAACTGCATTGTAACTGGGAGAAATAGGAGGATTGCAAGAAGTGCCCTCCTTCTTCTCCTCCCCTCCTCCCCCGCAAGCAGAGTGCAAGAATTCTACCTACTAGAGCCCTTGAGAGTGTGGGAAGAGGTGGGTCTTTGACCTCAGAACAGTCCAGTGATCCTTGAAGTAGGATAGCATAGAACACATGCTCCCTGCTGCACATATCTCCCAATATGAACCATAACTGAGTCCTTAGTCTACCAAATTTTTCACATATTTTGTCTCCTGAATTCTTAACAGTGATGGAGAAAGACATCAGTAGTCTGTTAGGAGAAGAATCCTAGACAGGAAAACTGAAAGAGGTTTAACTTCCATCTTTCACAGTAATCAGTTACAAATAGGTATCATGTCTCTGTACTTGTTGAACAAGGTGCGGAGGCAATTGGCATTCAGTATGTATTTTGTCCTGTTGACTGATTCATCTGATCTTACCTTTCTAATAAGATTTCAAAAAAGCTTGAGTCAATGGATTTATTCCTTTAACAATACAAGAAATTCGGATAAAAGGCAAGATAAAATAATACCTGATGCCGCTAAGTGCTTTTGTGTGCAATTTAAAGATTATGGAAGTTGCCTTCATATTTTTCACTTACCTCATTATGAATTAATGGTGTTACATTCACTTGCTTCTTTTATATATTCTCATATATTGCAGTCAAGTTTAGGTTCTGTGAGCTCTATTAGAAACTAAACACTTTTGTCAACAGCAAAGCCAGAACAATATTAACGGTATCTTTAAGTGACCTTGTTTGCCTATCCATTTTCTTACGTGAAGCATTATTCTTTGTTGGCTATTAGCTATGTTGCCTTCAGAAAACACTCAACTGATTTCAGTCAGATATTCTTCAGTATTAAATTGTATAAAATACATCATATTGTTTGTGAAGAAATCTCACCTTTATGATCTCCTTCATTTCTGACTAATTGTCTAAGATAAGAATAGTTTGCTGTGCCTGAGGGGGAAATTTTCCATTACCACCAAAAAGATAAATGGTAGAAAGCAAAAAGAACCTGGCTCATTAAAACCTTCAGGGAAAAAAGCCAAATTGGTCTTCAGAAATTATATAATGGATCTGACACTTTTAATAGTCTACAGTACTGTGACATTATATGTAACTTTTTTTCATAATGCATAATACAAACAATTACAGATTCTGGCAATAAAGTATGGTACTTAGTATATTTTCCTAGCTTTACTCTGTAAGATGCAGGGAAAATCTGTTTTATTAATACCAGTTTGAGAAGAGAAAGGTTACTTTTAAAGAAACATATCATTCATTTCAGCATGGTTCTAGTCTTAATCTCTATAATAATTGCACTAATGTCTTTTGATCTACTGTGAAAATGCATAAATTGCTCACAGTGGTGAAAGTCAGACGGCTCATTTGATGCTTTAAATATCTGATGAGCTCTGGAGGACAAGGCTGAAGGGAAGATTGATTTTTCAGTAGAGAACACACTCCATAATAACCAGTTTCTTACTTGGGATTCATTTAGATCAGCCACTTCTAAACATATTTTCATTAAGCGCATAGAGCATTTTTGAGGTTTAAAATTTTGGCACTGATTTGACAGGACACTAATTAATGTTACACCTCAAGAATGAAGTCTGATGCTTTCTGCGTGGCCATACATCATAGCTATGGATCATCAAATGCAGTTAATGCACACTGTGAATACCATATACTATATATATATATATAAGAAAGTATATCAATTGTCAATGTCCCATACATTTACTTTGGGATACACTTCAAGCCAATGGAGAAAAAAAATAAAGCTATATCCAAAAATAATGCATATTTTAATTAAACCAGGCCCCAATTCAGGGAAGCATTTTAGCACATGCTTAAATTGATCCCTAATCAGGAAAGCATTTTAGAACATACTTAGATTCCACTGATTTCAAAGAGATTTAATCAGATACTTAAAGTTAAGTTCAGGCTTAAATACCATCCTGAACAAAGACCATGAACTTGGGCCCTAATCTACATCTATTTTTAAAAAGCCGCTCATTGAGATTTATGAGAGTCAAGTAAGCGACAATTCAGTTGCATTTGCTCATAATTCTTTCAGAAAGTCATTAATCAACACATATTTCAAAGAATATATAAAAAAGGGAGACTGTGCCTCACTGATGCTCATATATTCAGTAACACTGTTGCAGTTATAATGGTTCCTGAATAGACACTTGTAATTAACATATTGACCACATTGATTCTTAGATTTTAAACTCTTTGGGAGTAGTCCCTGAACCCATTCACATCTGGAGAGCAGTTAGCACATTGGGTGCTACCTAAATAGATTAGAGTAAAATCAAAATATTAGTAATGATTCACAGATACCCAAGTCCTTCCTAACATGGGATTAAACACTGTTTTATGGATACTTTACAACCAGAAGCCCACAAACTCATTAGTAATGGAATAGTTATTTTAAATTATTTTCCAAAACTAATATTTTTCAAATCCAACTGAGGTCAAGTGTGTGTGAGGGAGCGAGAATGTGTGTAACTAATTCATTCTGGTGGTGTCATTTGATTTAATTAGGATCCATTGAGCGGTAGTAACTCAGGTACCTGCCCTCTCTGCAAGCCTTCCATGCACAAAACTCCCACCGATGCTAATGGGAGTTCTCAATTTGCTAACCGTGTGGGCGAGGGTCCATATAGACCACACTTAATCTCAAACATTCTTTTTAATTGTAAACTCTGGGGCAGAACTGTTCTTCATGTTTAATAATGTCTAGTGCAATAGGTCCCTGATCTGACTGCAGCCTCTAAATGTTAATGGAAAATAAATGTTGTATTAATAATCAACACATTCACATTTACTAGAGGTGGCATGTATGTTACATTTAGGGATTTCCCCCCACCCCCGCCACTTTGTTTTGATCACTACCTTTCCAATACATAATGGATATGATACATTTCCATCGGTATGGAAAGGTGCTGGGAAGTAACCGTGTGGCCCCCCCTTTCAAACACAGGAATAGCAGGTGCCTAGCGTTGTAAAGATAGGTTATGCTATAAAAATGATCTTTTCTATATTTATACTCTAAGATGATAGCAGTGAGAAAGGAAATGACATGGTGAAGGCTTAGCACACTATATCATTCAAGCTTTTGCAATCTGTGCAAGGGGCCTCAATTAGAAGGTTGGGATTTTTGTTGTTTTTTTCCCAATGTGAGAGGTATGGAACTTTTATGCTGATACTACAATACTTCAAGTCTTCCCTCAAGCACAGACTTCAGTTCCAATGGTTTAGTGATACTATCCATCAGAGGGTTCCGGCTTTGTAATATATTTCACACTAGACACTAGGCTGGACTCAGGCACCATCTATCACTTTGATATTGCTTTATAGGTTTTGCCAGTTTTATATTTATATATTTATTGGGAAAGAATATGTTGTATTTATGCCAATGAATAATATATAAAATATAGCAAATGGAACAAAAAGGAAACAGACATAAAGGAACAGCACTGAAATAGTCACCTACAGATAGTGAAATTAATTATCAGTTTGAACACCAGGAAAGTTTTATAGGACACTTACCAAGTTATTAGCTGTTAGTATTCCTTAGGATACTTCTGAGCTTTGAACTGTTACTAACTCTCTGACCAGGATGGCTGCCCACCATCTCCCTAGCCCCATAGACTCTGTATTTTGAAATTACAGGTTCTTATTTTTCCGTCTTAAACATAACTTCACAGAAAGTATTAAATCTCCGTTTTAATTGTTTCTGCATAAAATCTGGTTTCAGCGAGATAAAACATGAGGGAGAATATCATATGAAGATTATATTTTCTCCACTCTCTTTGCACACCCATAACTTCAGTTACTCTTCACGTCTCCTCTGCCTGTATTTTCTACTCTGTGGAGGGATCAGGGCAGCATGCATGGGAAGTGGTGCCATGAATTCATGCTGTGTGTGGATCTGGGGGCAAAAGGAAGTGGAAATGATTCAGACACTGTTACCGGAAAACCCAAGAACCATTTTATTTCCTAGTACCATCTCAGTAGCCAGTTTTCTAAATAAAATACCCAGTTATTATTCAACAAAGCAAACATTGTTACAAGTGGTCCTTTTTAATATTAAATATGGAAAATACTTAATCGTATTTGTTTCTCATGCTTTTAATGCATTTGGTAAATAAGTATCTTAACCTAGACACAGAAATGTAACAATTTACAAGCAGTAAATTCTCTCCCAGTCATTAAACTTATATCATCAACCCAGACTAAATAAAGAAAAAAGTAATTTTAAGTCTCAACTACTAATAACTCTTCCAAATTAACTAACATGAAAACTCCCTTGTTTTATTCATATGGTGAACTCCTCAGTCATTGCCCTTCAAAAATGAACTGCCCTATCCTTAACAGTGGTTTCTGTTCATCTGAAAATGTTATGTGAGGCAGGATTGTTTTCCAGAAGAATGAGCAATAAGAAACTTTTGTTCTTCCACTTCCTTCTGTTGCAATCCATTTCAAACATTTCTTAAGTCCTGTTTGCACCACCAGAATGGTACAAATGGGACTAAAGCAGGGCTAAAATCTGGTTCTAGAACTAATAACCAAAGAACTTTTTATAGATGTTAAAGAAATTATGGATCATATTTTTCATGAGGACTTAAAGAGCAGATCAAAGGTGGAAGTAAGATTATAGCTCTTTCCTTTCCCTAATTGAATATGTATTCAAATTAGTTTCCACGTACACATATTTGTTTTAGTTATAGCATTTATGCTACCAGAAATCAATGGAAGATGAAAAAACACCTTTTTTTCCCCACCTCTTCATATTCGACTTGGAGACCTGTAGCATTATCTGCTGTTGTCCATACAGTATCATTTGAACAGTGCAGTTTTACTTGTGTCTTCTTAATAAACTTTGAGACTAGATAATTTAGTGATTTGTGATTACAACATCCTAAAAATAACAGGTGTGGACAATACCTTCATAGCTGCTCAGCAGTGTACTGCCCCTGATATATTGCTTTGGTAACACCTGCTCATGATGTCAGAGCACTGCAAGAAGGTCCTGCCTCCACCCAGGAAGTGAGGGTCAGGGCTGGAAAATTTTTTCCTCAATCTAAAATTAAGCTTCTTTTTAAAAAATATAAAAAGCTTTTATTTTATTTTATTTTTGCTACTTATTGGAGTTTTTAAATCAAGGTAGGAGTCACTAGACCTTATTTAAAAATATATGAACATATATTTCAGAGTGAGAGGAACCCTTCAAATGCTGTTTTGGCTAAGCCAAAAGATTAATAAAAAAGAATGGGGATTTGTCTCTATATTTATAGAACAGATCTTGTATTTTAAACTGTTAGAGTGCCCATCTCCTCATCTTCCAATGTGAAGAGTAGGCCTTTCTCTCTGTCTACATATGTTTTCTAGGAATGGGAATGTAAGCCTTCAAGATATGGTTAAACTAAGCTCAATGCAGAGAAATGCAGACAAAGAAATACTTTTCTTGCTTATAAACAACTAGGAACAAGTTCTTTGGCTTTGGTAGATCTTAATGCAAAAAGCAGGTATTGCCAGTCGGTGACCTGGGTCTATCATGTTGAAAATTGAAGTTTGCTAGAAATAACATTAAAATACATGTTGACTTGATAGCTGAAACTTCCTAAAACTATGTACATTAGTGTTACATTTCAGCACCAGCCTGAAAATGAAGAGTAAGAAATGAGTTACCTGGAACTCTCAGGCTATTGGAAAGCACCATACAGTTGATGCTGGTTTAGTAGTTGCAAGGACATAAGAAATAAAAAGGGTCTTTAAAGATTGCAAGGAATCAGTTGTATGAGACAGCCTGAGAGACTGGTGGGAATTGCCCACATATGGCATGACTGAAGAAGATTGAACTGGGACAGTTGGAGGCCTGACAATGTTGGGGATCTGCCTCACTGAGTTGGGGAGAAAGAATGTCTGTTTGATGGATGATATAGCGACTCTACATATCATGAACTTGGAGGTGAAAGAGTAATCTTTTTGCTTAATAAAATGCCATCCTGTAAAAATGACCTGGCTTTATTTTTTTAATTTCTTTGATAATCTATTGTGCTGAAAGATGAGTTTATCAGTTATGTCAAATCTAATAAACTGAAGGGAAGTATCCTGAAAATATTTCATTTAGCATAAACTGGAATGTTGTAGTGGTCTGTATCATGCACCAGTATATAAAATAAGGCTGCAATTAGCATTATTAAGACTGCATGGTCCAGTGCATTAGGTACTGGACAAGCAACCGTGGAACCTGGACACTCCTAGATATTCCTGTCATTGCTACTGGCTTGCTGTATGACCTTGGTCAAACAACCTCTCCTTTCTGTATCTTAGTTCCCTCATATTTAAGGTGGAGATAACAATTCTTACTTTCTTTGGGAAAGTGTTTTGAGATACATGGTGAAACACACAATATAACAGCTAAATATCACAGGTAATCATACATCCAGGGAATTTAGTGATGTAGGAAAACTGTATTTATTTGGTTTCATACTGGGGTCACAGAATGACTTTTTATCCTACGCTTAGTAACACAAACAAAGAAACAAACAAACAAACTCTCTGGACACCCAGCTCTGAAGGCAGCACAGAAGTAAGGGTGGCAATACCCTACAATAGCCTTCTGACCCCCTTTAGGGTCAGGTCCCCCATTTTGAGAAATGCTGAGTCTTACGAGCTTTACATGTTTATATTTTGCTATGTTGAAACACATATTCATGCTCTGTTACAACACCATGAAATTTAAATATCTGAAACTATGAAATTCAAGATTTTAAAATTGCTATGACCATGAAATTTACAAAAATGGGCTGAATTTGGTAGGGCTCTAGTTATTAATCAGATACAAATTCTTAAAAGTTTCTCAAACATGCTACAAAGT
This sequence comes from Mesoclemmys tuberculata, assembly GCA_007922155.1. NCBI lineage: Eukaryota > Metazoa > Chordata > Testudines > Chelidae > Mesoclemmys > Mesoclemmys tuberculata. The sequence goes on along the minus strand of ML675624.1, from coordinate 66,170,018 downwards.
TGTGAACAGACCCAGTCCATCTGAGGTTGCTGATATGTGTATGCTTGATAAACTAATATCATTCCTCAGGTTCTCTGAAACTTTCTGATAAAAAGCTTCATTCGCTGTCTGCATCACAGTGAGTTTTATCTATAAAGAGTTAAGCAAAACTCTGACAAAATTATTTTGTGTTAAAACTTCTCAGAACCAACTTTCCAATCTTGCATAACATTAGGGTTGGTTTTTCATATTTCAAGGAAGTATTATATAAAAGGTACACAGTCAACCCTAACTTTCCCGTTATTGTTTGTATAAGAAATACAATACAACTCAAAACAATGCATAGTAAAACCAAGCCAATCAGTAATGATAAATCTCAGCAACAATGGATTATAAAATGTTCAGTTATTCCTTGTAATTTGTAGCAGTGGTGTAATTTGCAGCATAATTAAACATTAAGGAAGTTGGAAGTGCTGGATTTTGTTCTGTCTTATGGCACTAAATTATCTCAGAGATAGATACTTTACATTTGCATCTATGTCATTGTCTGGTCTGAATAATATAGCACTTTACAAACAATATTTACTTATTAAATAAGTTGTTATATTATTCCCATGTCACATGGAGAAATTGAGGTACAGAGAGCTTAACTAACTTGCCCAACATCACAAAAGTAGTGAGTGGCACAACTGGGAATGGAATTCAGATCTTGTGACTCTTAGTGTGGTGCCCAAAAAGTTGAGTCAAGAATATACGAAAAAAATAAAATGACTGGAAGAAAAAAAAGTGTGGCAGGGTATCTGCCACTCACTGGCCAGGAAGGGGTCAAGAGGGCCCTGGGAGAAGCAGCCAATGGAAAGGAGCTGTGGGATAGCCAATCAGGGGCCGGGATCCCAGTATAAAAAGAAACTGCCAAGCAGAACAGGAGCAGTCAACCCCAGGAACCTGGGAAAGGAAGGCTGGCTGCCCTGCAGGTGGAAGGAGGTCAGCATTCAGGACAGAGCAGTGGCTGACTGCTGGAGCTCAGTCAAGAAGATGCCCTGGTACCAGGTTGGAAGAGTTACTGGGGCTGCGGGGAAGTGGCCCAAGGAAGTCTGTTGAGGAGTTGGGGGAGAGGCAGTGAAACCTGGCTGCACATAGGGTCCTTGGGCAGGGAGCAGGAGTAGTGGGTGGTCCCAGGTCCTTCCCTGCCTTTCCCAGGCTGCCGTTAGAGTGGTGGTACACTGTGGCAGCCACTTAAGAAAATGGCGAAAATAGGACTGCAGAATCTCCCTGAAGTAGGGCAGGGGGACATGGATTGTGGCTTGGCCGAGGGCCGGGTGTGGAAGAGGATATGGTGGGTCCTGATGGTGGCGACAAGGAATACCGGAGAACCCTGAGGAAGTGTGATGGAGCACACCTGTGAACATGGGCATCTGCTTGAGCTATTCCCCATGTAAAGTGCAGGAGAGTACAGATTGTACAAAACAATAAATATCCCCAAAACAGTGTCCTTCACTAGCTCACCCTTCTCTTCTTTTGGGGAAGAATCATCTGTGATCTGTCAGGCAGGCAAGGTCCTTTGCCCTCTTGCGTACGCCCTCACCTTAGTCTGGTGCAAAGTTGCTCTCTCCCTCAAACTGCAGAAAATGTCCCTCTCCCTCCCCATCCCCCCACCATACCAGCTTCTGCCCTTTTAAAAACCTTCAGTGCCCTGGATCAAGTTACCTTTACCAGCTTCCCCACATGAGTGCACACCCTGGTCAGGTGACTCTGTTGCCAAGGTGACTTCCCCCTTGCTAACCCATTTCTCCTGGGAAGGGACCGTTCTTTTGTCTATGATAATTGGGTACTTAAGAGTCAATTACCCTCTATTCTTTTGCCATCTGCCTTTGGGCTTTTCAATCCAACATGGAGGCAAACAGATCATAAATAAGGCAAAGTTCACAGTGGAGTTTGCAACCTGACACCGATATATGTGATTCATAATCTCACACCAAATTAATAAATTGTACAGACATATTCCCAGTTCAACACAGTTTGTCATTCCCCTTTTTCCTAGCATCTTGTGCTGGACTTGTTTGCTTCAGGATCATCGATTTTTCCACCTTCTGGAATGCTGTTCTTAGGTCACTGGTGTAAGACTGCACTGTCTCGTTCACCTGAGTAGGTATAGAGGCTTTTCCACTTTTTGCTGCCTGAACATCAAGTTCCTGAGAAGCTTAAGTTTGTGAAGTCCAAAAGTACAAATCTGGACAGCAACCTTGGAGGTATCACAGGTTACTGTGAATGGACAGGAATTTAATCACAGCATAGTTTAGAAGTTCTTCTTACAGTAGGCTGACCAGACGTCCCTGATTTCTGGGGACATTCACCCACTTAGGTGCTCTGTCCCCAGCAATAACATGTCCCCAGGTGGCTTTCTCACCAAACAGTGGTTTAAAAATGCAGCTTAATTGTAATAAAAAAATGTGACACAAATAATAAAATGTAACCTCTGCGCTATACTTCAGATTTTACTTGTATTGAAATCATGGGTCTGTGAATATAGCATAAATACTGCATATAATTAGCTTGCTCAATTATACCTGGTCTATCTTTCTACAAGTTGCTGTAACTATGGCTACAAGACTGTCACATGCTAAGGTCAGTTTGACTGCACATGTAGTGTCAATGATGATTGCAGAAGTGCTATGGTGCTGTCCAAGAAACATAAATGTTACTTCAATGACCAACTAAAAAAGAATTTTCTTTCCTGAAACCAACTACAGAAACATCTGTCTTATGTACAATATGCCATTCCATATTCACCATTTCCAGCGGAGGCAGGACATCGATAAAAGAACACGAAGGTACAAGTAAACACAAATGTGCCCTGACTGCCCGTGCCAGTTTAAGTTCTGTAACTTCATTTTTTTGTAAAGTTGAGCCAACACAGAGTGAATATGAGCTTGCTAGACAAGAGGGAATTTTTGCTTATCAAACCATTTGTCACAACCACAGTTTAAGATCAATGAACTGTACCTCAAGTTTAAATAGAAAATTCTACAATCCCAAATTTAGTTGTGCAATGACAAAGAGCAATGTAATTGCCACAAAAATATTCACACCTTGGGTAACAGATGAACTTAAACATAATCAGGAAAATGTTGACTTTGTATTACCTTCAGCTGATACATCAAACCACAGACATTTAAAATTGTTGCCTACCTTGGTTCATTACTTCAAGGTATGTGATGGAAGCACATCCATGGAGATAAAGCTACTTGATTTTGTTGAACTAAGAGGAGAAACAGATGAACTAATTGCAGTGGAGATACTTGCTGTTATAGAAAAGTTTCGGCTGGAAAATAAAGTTGTGGCTTTCTCTGCCAATAATACAAACACAAACTTCAGCAAGCTACACAGCCAAGGGAGAGAGAGCATGCACACTAAAGTCAGGGCAGCCTTACAATGGGAGGCGATAGGCCTCGGAAGTCCTGCTCATGTTGTTCACAATTGTGCCCAAACTGCATTGGATGCAATCCTGGTGGATGTTGAATATATACTTATCAAGATTTTTGGATATTTTTACAATTTCACCGTTCGAGTTGCGAGACTGAGGAGTTTTTGTGAGTTTATGGGGCAAGAATACCAAACCATCCTGGGGCACAGCAGTCAGGTGGTGCTCAATGTTACCTGATTTAGAAAGAGTACTTCTATTATATGAGCCACTTATGTCATTTTTTCTCTCAGAAGAAAAGTGTTCTTTGAAAGATATTTGAAGACCTTATGACTGAAGTCTGGCTCACTTTCCTTCAAGCTAATCTGTCACTTTTCCATGACACAATAAAATTGCTGGAGGGGGAAGATCGCTGTACAGTGGAATCTGCTGACATCCTTAACAATCAGGAAAAGAAGCTGTCTGCCAGGGATGAAGAAGGCTTTTGCCAGTTTTAGTGAGAAAACTACTAAAGGAGCAAGAAGGGACTGGGGTTTGGACACACGAGTCATACTTTAATGTTTCTTGATCTTTTTTTGACATGTCATTTAAATACGTACACACATGGGGAAAACACCTACAACCTTAAAGCAGACAATTCAGGTCTTTTGAAAAAAGTGCCTGCAAGCTCTGAGATTGAGAAGGCAGTCTAACTTCTGCAGATGAAATGCCCAAACATAACAATTGATCAAGATGCTCTGTTTCATTAAGTGACTTTTCTTAATGAATTTTTAAGCGGGAAACTAGGTGAATGGAGTGCATCTGCTCCGTCGGTTGCTTAAAACTGGAATGCAGTCATGACACATTTCACAGACTACAAGGTACCCCACGATAACCTGAAAAAACTAGCTGAAGTGATGCTCTGTCTGCCAGGCTGCAATGCACCTGTTGAAAGTGTGTTCTCGCTGATGAATGACATGTGGATGGCAGAGAAATCAAGATTCATTGTACAAACTGTGAAAACCATTCTCGTTGTGAAAACAAACTTTAAACTATCCTGTCTAGAATTTGTGGAAAAACTCACCAAGAACAACGATATTATCAAGCAGATACATTAATTGGAGAAATATTCCAATTAATGCAGACTTACTATTCTGTTGTCAGCCTTAAGGATAATACTCGTAAGTATTTTTTAGAATTTAGCTTTAGAATCCTTTCCACTCCTACCAGATGCTCCTCCCATGTTGTATGGAAACCAGTGAAGTCATCTCAATATGTGAGGATGTCTTCAGTTCTCAAAACTTGGATTAGGTAATTTATTGCTCTCTGAAACATCCCTGGTGTATTCACAAGTCCACAGTTATAGTTGGGGATGCCCAAGGTGATCTAGACTGAACAATCAGACCATTCTCTAAGCATGCAGCTTAGCTTCTTTCAAGGCTACATGATACTCCAGAGGAATCCAACTGGGGGTTGTCTCACAGGAACACCTCTTGGCTTTAGCCCCTTGTCATATTTCCCAACCTCTTCATTCTTGGAATACACACTAGTGTATCATAAGAGCAGCTGTTTCAATAGCTTCCTTTAATTGCCTTCTATGGCTGCTTTTGTCAAGTCAATCCCTATCTCTTTTACTGATCTGGCTGCTTCACAGCTCTTGATCTCTGCCCCAGTGAGAGAGTTTGAGATGCCAGCTACACTGGATACCGTCCTCAGGGTCTGATTTTTCATTACCTGAACTTCCTGGCCAATCATTAATTGCTTTTACTCAGTACTCCCTCTTTGGTCCTCCTCAAAAACAGAGTTCTGCTAACCAACAATCCTGACTGGTTATAATTAACTTCAAACATTTTACTACAGAAGTCTATTACCCTTAGCAGTATTATTGCATGATGACCTGGCTTCACCACAACTTTATTCTTTGCCACCATAATGAGCAGTTCCTGTATGTCACCCTATTGGCATGCCAGAGGCACTGCTAATGCCCCCAAGGGGTTTACCCAAGCCACTTCCTCCTGTCCACATGCAGCAGGGGTATCTGAATATTGTCCAAGGACAAATGTGTTCTATTTACACCCCAGGAGTTTTTCTGATTCCCTTGAACAAAATCCATTCCCAGTACAAGATCACTAGAAATCCTAGTCACAACAAAAGTAATTTCTTCAGTGGAAGCTGGATGTCTCCTATTGTCTGTGGCAGCTGATGATTAATCACCACCAATTTAACTCCCACACTACAAGTTTTCTTCTCCCTTCAGCACTGGGTGTTCTCCATGCATCAGGCTTATTTTAGATCCTGAGTTCAGAAACATTGTGGTTTTCCAGTCATCAATATTTCCAGACACACAGTAATAGGTATCTGAGCAATTCTGTATGTTGGCTGTTCTAACGGTCACTGATTGTGGCCCTGCTCAGTTGGCAATTTCTAGTTTCCCTTGGTATGGCAAATCCATTTCCAACGAGCTTTGCCTCCGCATGACCTTCAGATGTCATTTGGCCTAGGACACACTTGAGAAAATCTCCTTTTTCTGACCCATGAGATGTATGTGACAAGATTGCACCTGGGTCTCATCCAATTTTTTAGCCACTTCTCTAGCAGTCTTTTCTCAAAGAGCTGAAAACAAGTCACCCGGGTATTTGGGAATTCACAGCTGATATCTTTTATAAGGAAAAGAAATTTCTGCTTCCACATTTTGAACTCTGCATATAACCTGGTCCATAGGTTTATCTGGAATGATATCTTTCTTCGCCAGTAGGTGAAGAAGTTTGCCTGTTAAACTGGTTATAAACTCGCTTTTCACGCAGCGTTCTCTCATAGCATGCCACTAGGTATAGGCCTCTTTCTGCATGGCCATTTCCAGATTCAACGCAGCAGATTCCGCTTCACTCAAGCCATTTCCTATCCAGGGTGGTAAAAGGAAAGCCCTATCAAACAGTATTTCCAGTGCATACAAATAATGAGACAGGGGTTCCCAGTCCTGTCTCCTCCTGGATTGCCATTCCTTCTGGTATTTCAAATGGGCTAATCCCCCCACGTAGTAGTTGAAACCTGTTTGTGTAATTGCCTATGAGAACCATGACCTGTTCTGGGAAGCTGCTGGTAAAATGCTTTGGCATCACCATCCATAAAATACTGCCAGGTCCTGTGCTTTCTCGTCAATCCACTCATCGAGAGAGGGCAACAGCTCAGTCTGTCAAGTACTCACAAATTCCAGCCTCATCAACATGACAGTCAGTTTTTTCTTGAGCAAAAGTGCTTTTGCCGTCTTGAAGCCACTGCCACCCGTTGTAATACTTGCTTATAGAATCCCACGGATTGACTAAAACACTGCAGGCGCCAACTCCCAACTCCCAGCACACACAGGAAGGACTAAACTTCCTACTCAACCTCCCAGGTCAGATCCAACAACTTAATGTTAAGATAAAGATATAGCACCATCCATTCGTGGAGGCATTGTCTGTTCTTACTACAGTATTGTACATTTCATGGATAATAAGCACTGCTTTGGGGATATATTATGCTTCTTAGAAGACAGAGCAGCACTTGGGAGAAGGGAAAGGTGCACAAGCAAAGTACTGGTGACAGAAGACATTTGTGGCAACGGAGGTAGCAGACATAATGGCCACCCCGCCCCTGACATGGTCCTCTAGACTATGCAGCCCACAGGGAAGAATGTTAAGTATCAATTGCCCTGATGGGTCTCATCTCCAGACTATGTGGCTCAAGGGGAAGACTGTTAAGTGACAATCTCCCCTGAAGGGCCTCAATTTCTCAGGGGAGTTTCCACCACCCTGATGAATTTCTTGGTACCCCCGTCACCACAAAGGAGGTATCATTGTCCTGGGACCTAGTTACATCATTGGTCCTGACCTGCATCTCATTTCCAATTGGCTATTTTATACTCTGGCCACACAGTACACTATTTAAGCCCCTGCCTCGGTTAGCTCAAGTGTTCTCCCACCCTCGAATGCTAAAGGGCACGTCACGAACCGGTTGGACTGATCCCCCGACCAAGAGAGGGAGCTCCCGCCCACAAGACCTTTGGGTGTATGCGTATTGCCGGCCGAACAATTAAGGACTGGGATGCTGCAGCTGGTCTGCCTCCTCGCTTTGGGTTCCACCATGGTACTGGGACAGGTATTATAAACTGATACAGTTATCCTACCTCTCTCAATCTATTCTTTTTTTCCTTTTTTTTTTATGGTACCATTTAAGTGTTGTTCACAAGTGTGATAATTTTCATTTGTATCTTGTATAGTTTTTTTTCCCTCTTTTTCTGTGTAGCTGTTTATTACCCCACCTGTATCTTGTATAATCCTTTTCACTGTGTAGTTGCTTATTACACCACATGGTTTTTCTTTCCTTGCTATTTTGATATATGTTTTTATGAGATTACTATAAAATTCCCTTTTTTGTTACTCGAATTTGGTGTCCGCCTCCTTGGTGGGTGTCGCCGGTCCGTCACAGTTACATCTCGAACCCGGAGTTCAACAATTTGAACTAGCCAAAACAATTTCTCCTAGCCAAAGGAGAAATACAATGAATTGTGGTGGATAGTACACCTCTAAAAAAAGTTGTAGCCAGCTCTCTCCTCAGTTCTCTCCTACTAGGCTTTGCCAGTGTGCACAGGAAGAGGTGGGGTCATTAAATCCATCTTGCTCCATCCAGATATTCCATCTCCAGGCTAATAATAATTACAAGCAGTGTTAGTCCACACTTTCTTTATTCTCCACTGTCTGCCTCTAAAAGCTATCTCATTCATGGGTACAGTGGTAGGTGGGATGTGTGTGGATGAATAAAAAAAATCACACTTGTAGAGGTGATGGCCATGTAGTAAATTGCACAAATATGACAGTCACTAAACCTCTGTGATATATTAATCATCAATCATGGTGACAACTACCTTTTGCCTATTAGTTTATCTCCCCAGAACTACTTATAACACCATGAGCAACTTCAGTTAGCTAGGTTTGTTTGTTTTAAATATCAATTTGCTAGAGAAAGTTTACCTTCTGTCCCCAAATATGGAGTTTCCACAAAGATTTACCTTGGCCCCAAACCCAGGAGAGGCAAGATTTACCATTAGTTTTCAGTGAGTGACAAGTTTTCTATACATTCAAATGTCATGACTTTGAAGTTCAATGTCTTATGGTAATGCAGGACTTCAAATGGGAGCTTTGGAAAGTGATGACTCATAGCAGAATTGGGATCAAGCTGGGTCAAGCACCAGGTTACAGAAACAAATAGCAGAGTTAGGGACAAAGCACAGTCAGAAGCCAGAGTTTAGGTTCTACAGCAAAACAAAGTCTGAAGGAAGGGGAAGCAGATAATCTGCACTGTTGCTCAGACAGTTCCCCCCTTAGCTTCCTGGTTTGTATACAAGCATAAGCCAATCAGTGGTCTGTGGCGGGAGGATGGGGCAGGCCCTACTGGGTGGTACTTCCTGATGAGCCTAGCTTCACAGGGGCTGGCAGCAGAACTAAGCTTCCAATGGTGATGTAGACCTGTCAGTAGTCCAAATCCCATTTGGGCTTAGGTTCTAGCCCTGCTGGTTCTTACAGTGCTAAACAGACTGCCCTGGGGTTGGGGATCCTAGAACTCACAGGGTCCACACGTTGGAGATGACTTGCCATGCAGTGTGTATTTGAGTCAAGAGCTATACAGCTTTCACATGGAATTTTGAATTTTTTCAAAATATCAAAACCCTCCACAAAACAGAATTACCTTTCTCTGCACAGCTCGAGATATTAAACTTCATGCTTCAGGGTTTAAAGCAATCTCTCCATTAGGGATTAGGATGAGACCTTCATGGGTGGGGGAAGGAAGGAGGAGATTAAACCACATATGACTAATGCAGAGATTTTTATACTTTCCTCTGGAGCATCGGGGGCTAGCCACTGTCAGAGACAGGATACTGAATTAGATGGATCTTGTGTCTGATCTAGTACAGTAATTCCCAATAGGACCCAGATCTCACAGGTTCAGTGGAGATGTGTGCATGCCTATATATCTACATAAAGATACGGAAAATCTTGAGCAAGTTCTTTTGCTGCAATTTTGAATTTCAGAAGTTTCTATTTTATTTTAGGGCAAACTCCAACAATCTGCTCTCCCTGAATATCAATGAGTTCCATGCATGCAGGTAGGAAAGACTATTGGCAATTACTGAAGCTCACTGAGCAGGTCTGGGCATACAATTTTGTCCTTAAAATGTAAAATTTTAAATACATTGTAAAACATGAAATACTATGACTGTAAAGAAATGTAGAAACATACTATCTTCACTCTAATAATAAAATTATTTGATGAGCTTTTAGGTGTTGAGAGAGAATACATAATTTTTCAGCTGCAGATATATTAGCAGTAAAATCCTGCTAATGATGCTACATTTACACTGTATGAGTTGTACTAAAAGTTCCAAGACTAAAGTGAAGGCACCTTCTTTCCTGACTTTGAAGCAGAACCTCTTTAGTTTAGCTACCTCTTTATTCTGAGACCTGGGCTAACAGTGAAGGGACTTCTATCTGCCCAGTGATTGACTATAAAAATGTTCAAATAACTCATAGCATTGCATATATCTTGATAATTCAATTATGTAAATTAAGAATATGAATTAGTAATTCAAAGAGATAATAATTCAGTGTTAATTTATCATGAATTATGGAAAAAAGGTCTATAACCTTAAGGTCAATTCATTTGGTTCATGTCCCATACTTCAGAAAATTGCATTCCATTATCCCATATGCTTGTCTACTTGTCCACATTTCTGTAATTTTTATATCTTTTATTCCAACGCATGTAACCTTTTCAGTACTTTTTACCATGTGAAGTTAATTATCAAATATATGTTGTCATTTTATTCTAAGTAGAAGAGAAAAACTAATGGGAGCTGACTAGAATGCTAATACACAGCCACTTATTTTGTATGGATTCTTTAATATTACTTTATTTTCTGAAAATAATGATTTAAATCTGATTCTGCTTGCTTCAATGGAGTGGTGTTTCAGAGTTGTGAGAACTTAGGGGCTCAACATTTGGACATTTCCTAAGAAAGATAATTATTACGACCATTTTGCTTTCTTCTGAGCAAACTTTGTTCTCTTATTCTCTTAGGATAATTCCTGTTTGCATGTATATGCTGCATTTGTCACTGTCCCCAATTACAAAATAAATGTTTGAAATTGTGCATCAATTCCATTTATTGCTGGCAGTTCAGGCACCTAAATCCAACATTTAGCCACTGCTGTCATTCACAAAACCACTGCTCAGCTGCTGCCTAACACTGTAAGTACCTAAAGTCCCTAGGTACCTACGTTTCTGCCATTAAAATCCTCAAAGCATTTACATCTTCGAACAAGGAATTTAGGCCATACTTTTCTATCCTGGGAAGCAGTGACTCTGAAAAAGATTTGAGGGTCTTTCTGGATAATGAGCTCCTAGTGCAATGCTGTGGCCAAAGGGCAAATACCATCCTTGGAGGTATAAATTGAAGAATCTTGAGTAGGAGTAGAGAGGTACTTTTACCTCTATATTTGGCCCTGGTGTGACCGCTGCTGGACTACTGTGTCCAGTTCTGGTATCCACAATTCAGGAACGATGTAGATAAATTGGAGAGGGTTCAGAGAAGAACCATGAGCATGTTAAAAAGATCAGAAAAAGCACCTTATAGTAAAGATTCAAGGAGCTCAATCTATTTAAGGTGTGACAAAGCTCTTCCTCTACCTCAGTGGGTCCAGTGCTTACTTCTAGTGATAGGTCAAGTCATTTGTTTCACCCCTTTGTGTTTCTTCCACCCTCTAGTGGTGGGTGAGGGTAATGCAGTCACTCTAAGATGGCCACTTCCTGCTGGCTCCCAGTCCTGTTTCTAGTTCTCACAGGCCCTTGCCTCTTTGCTGGGGCTCTTGCCCCTCCAGTGAATGGCCAGTAGGGGATAGAGAGGGTACAGTCCCCTCCTCAACTCCAGACCCCATTCCAGGGATCCTACAAGTCACAGCCTCACACTGTGGCTTAAGGAAAGCTGCTAGCTTCTTTGGGTTACTTCCCAGTGTCCCTTGACCAAATGACCAGTTCAATCTTTCTCTTCTGGAAGGTGTCTTCCCTTAGGACTACAGACCTGGAGGTCCTTTTCCCTCTTTGGGCAGGGTTTTCCCTCCCCCAAGTCCTTGTATCTGTGGGGTTCTCTCCTGTCAGTGTTCTGCTCCTTCTCCTAAACCCTCCTGGGTCTTGACAGTGTCTTGCCTGTTCCCAGACTCTCTGGTAGCTCACCTCACTCCCACAACTTCAGCCACACCCTTTCTCTGGAGGGAGGCTTTTTAACAAGCCTGGGTGGAGCATTAATTGTCTCCATGTGTATTAATTAACCAGGAGTAAACCCTGCTCAGCTGGGAGGGGAGGAGGGACTTACTGATCTTGGGGCTGATATATCGGCCTTCTAGCACTCCCCGGTAGCCTTTTGGTCTGACCCTGTCACAAAGGACATAAGAATGGCCATACTGGGTCAGACCAATGGTCCATCTAGCTCAGTATCCTGTCTTTCAATAGTGATTAGTGCTTCAGAGGGAATGAACAGAAAAGGGCAATTATTGAGAGATCCATCCCCTGCCATCCACTCCCAGCTTCTGGTAGTCAGAGGTTTAGGGATACCCAGAGCAAAGGGTATCACCTCACCATCTTGACTAATAGCCATTAATGGCCTTATCAACCATGAAATTATTTAATGCCCTTTTGAACCCAGTTATACTTTTGGTCTTCACAAAATCTTCTAAGAACATGTTACAAAGGTTGATTGTGTGTTGTCTGAAGAAGTATTTTGCTGTATTTGTTTTAAATGTGCTGCCTATTAATTTCATTGTGTGACCCCTGTTTCCTGTGTTATGTTATGTGAAGGGGTAATTAACACTTCCTTATTCACTTGTTCCACACCATTCATGATTTTATAGGCTTCTAACATATCCCCCATTTAGTCACCTCTTTTCTAAGATGAACAGTCCCAGTCTTTTTACTCTCTCCTCATATGAAAGCTGGTCCATACTCCTAATCATTTTTTTTTTGCTCTTCTCTGTACCTTTTCCAAATCCATTGTGTCTGTTTTTAGATGGACGACCAGAACTGTATATAGTATTTAGCTTCACAAAGACAAGGTTAAAGGGTGGTTTAGTTACAGTGTACAAGTACCTACATGGGGAACAAATATTTAATAATGGGCCCTTCAATCTAGCAGAGAAAGGTATAACATGATACAATGGCTAGAAGTTGAAGTTAGACAAATTCAGACTGGAAATAAGGCATACATTTTTAAAAGAAGCTAATTAACCATTGGCACAATTTACCAAGGGACATGGTAGATTCTCCATCACTGGCAATTTTTAAATCAAGATGGATTTATCTAGGAATTAATTTGTGGAAATTCTGCAGCCAGGAGGTAGATGATCACAATAGTCCCTTCTAGCCTTGGAATCTGAGAATCTTTTAATCTAAACTTTGGCAACTGAGCATGTGTACAGATGCCTAAATCCAGACACAGCCCAGTTGTTCAATGTTTATTTCACACCTAATCCCCAACTGGGATTCATGAACAAGGTATTCCCCATCTATTTTGCCTGTTCAATCTGGTAGACTTGCTCATAGCACATCTAAAACCCCATTTAATCTCAGTGTTTCACTAATTCCCTCTTGCCTGCTGAATCAAAACCAGCCTTGTTCTCACCTCCATTGGCTCCCACAATTTAACTCCTTTTTCCTTCTTTTCTCCTTGCACTTTCCATATGTCCTCTTCATTCTACTCAAACCACTCTCTGGATGCCCCCTTGTTGTCCTCTTTCCCACATCCACCTCTGAACCTTCCTTTATGCAGCCCCTGCACCTAGCACCATTTTCTGACCCAATCTACAATCCCTGTCTACACCCCACATTTTGGCCCTTCTCAAAGCTCAGTTCTTTAAGGAACCTTAAAAATGGTAGGCTTATCCATCTTTATTTCCCTTCCAATTGCATAACCTCAAGACAACTACATTCAGTTCCCAAGTAACTAAGACTATTTCTACACTAAGATCTAGGGATGTGATTTCCCTGCTCACATATACAACTCTCATTGAGCTAGTGTCAGTATAAATAGTGAATCCACAGTAGCACAGATAGCGGCAGTGGAGGGATGGCTCAGTCATGCCAAGCATGTGCCTGCCTCAAACCAATGGATACATAACTGAAATGGCCTCAGATGCCACAACCTGTGCTACTGGTGCAACACAGCTATTTATACTTATGCCAGCTCAGCGACAGCCAATACGCATGTAGGTGAGCAGGGGACCCAGACCACAAGCTTATAGTGTAGACATAGTCTCAATCATCTTTTGTTTTTACTCTTGTCCTTTCTTTCATTCACTGCCACCTTGTGCTTGTCTCTTAAATGAAATCAGAAGCTCTTTCAGGCAGGTACGCCATCTTTATTTCTTTTGTAAAGTGTCCCGTTCATCCATAGCACTATATAAGAAACACAGCGTAATCATTTCTACCCTGGATGTGCTCTACCTCTGAGGCACAAAGAAGCCTTTATTGTTGCCACCATGCCTTTTATGCAAATAGGATATTAGCATCCCAGGGCTGTCAATCTGGCACACTTTATGAGCGGTAAAGCTCACTCTAAAAATAAAATAAGGATATAGTAACTGTAATATTCAGACATTTAATGCATCATAAATGAGGAAATGAATCAATATACACTATGACTTGGGCAAAAGTCACGCTTTATGATCCACATATGAAATACAGTGCAATGGGCAACATGAATGCCCGTCTTAGGATACATCTACATTTCAACTAGGAAGTGTGATTCCCAGCTCGCATAGCTAACCTGACACTGGCTCAAGCAGGGCTAGCATGCAAAAAATAGCAGTTTAGCCAGGGTCGAATCTTGGGTTAGCCATCTTGGTACATACCCAAGGGTCAGCCCTAATTGCTGCCTGTGCCACCCCTGCCACACCGCTATTTTTAAGCACTGGCTCAAGCAAAGCTAGTGAATCACACCTCCCCGCTCAAGTGTAGATATATCCTAAGAGGTGCAGCATTTCTCTTACATGGAGTTTGTTCCAATATGGTTGTTCTCAGATAGGGTTGCCACCTTTCTAATTGCTGTTAACCAGACCCTTGACGCTATGCCACTGTGCGGCCTCTTCCCCTAAGGCCCATCCCTTCTTTTCCTCTTTCCCAAGGCCTACCCCTACTCCAACATTTCCCCCCAAGGTCCCATGCCCATTGCTCACTCCTTTCCCTCCCTGTCCCACATCACTTCCAGAATCGTCTCCACCTCCCTTCCCCTCCTAGCTGGGCTCCATTTGCTCCAGGACAGGAGCTGCTGCAGCCTGCCTGCAGATAGGAAATGGTTAATGACCTGGCACTTTCCCCCCACCCTGCGGTAACCAGGATCTTGGTGCCTGGTCAGTACATCTGACTGGACACTGCCAGGTCCCTTTTACAACTGGGCTTTCCAGTAAAAAAACAGGCACCTGGCAACCCTATTTTGTCAATACTGTTATGGGAGAAAACTGATACATTTTTGGATGCAAATGTTAGGCTTGCAAACAACTGGATGAAATGCCAGAACACAGAGCACACCTTCAACAATTGAAGTTAGGTAGATATTATTAGCCATCAGCTGGCCCAGGGCACTGTGAATTCTCTTTGCCCCAGGAAAATCTATTGGCTCCTGTAGGTTGTAAACTTGTCTGTGGCTCCTTGTGATGTGCTTGTTTGGGGTGAGACTCAAGTTCAAAAAACTCCTACTTCTCTGTAATGTGAGCTGGTTGCAGGGTATCTATTTGCCCCGGGGGGGGTCTAATTTCCATATCTATTCTCCTAGTTGATGTGAAGTAGCCTGAAACTATGTTGCCACAAGAGACTGTAGCATAGCCTTTGCACAATTTACAGTTGTCTTTTGCTGGATATGCGTAACTTTATGCCCCACTTTTGATCACTCATGCTATCCCAGGATAAATCAAAAGAGGGAGACCTTCATGCCTAAGGTTGCAGTTGCATTGCTGGCAGCTTTTGAATAAATAATAGGGAGGATCTGTCACGTCATCTGGGGATAAAACAACTAACCAAAACAGTATGGTCCACTGATTAGGACGTGAAACTGGGAGTCAAAAGACATAGGTTTATCTGCTTGGCTCTGCCACTGAAATGCATGACACTGAGCAGGTCATAAAGTCACTTGATCTTGCTGTGCTTTAGTTTCCTTAGCTGAAAGAATGAGAATAACAAGACTTCTATACCCTGGTAGAGCCCTTTAATTAGAAAGACAGTGTGCTGTGGTGGAACAGCCACTGGACTAGGATCTAAGAGAGCTGGGTTCTGCTCCTGGCTCTGTCACAGACCTGTTGTCTGATGCTGGACAAATAACTTCACCTTTGTTTCCTGTCTAATATCTTTGGGTTAGACTGTTGTTTACTAATCATAGCTATTGTTTGTTTTATGGTAGCGTTAGAGGTTCAGCTGACCTCAGGATCCCATCTTGTGGGATACACTAGAGACGCATGGTAAGAAATGGCCCTCGCCCAAATAGTTTACCATCTAATTATATTAAATATCTGTATATGTTAATAAAGTAGCACATTGGGGGGTTGTTCATCCTTACTAGCTGTTGCCTGAACCATGTGTTCTTGAAGTGTGGAGCTATAAATTTCTCCTACAGCCAGACCCTCATTCAAAGAGCAATGAAAATCAAACAGTAGAAATTCTGCAGCTTTTCAGAGCTCACTAGTAGCTGACAAATTTTCCAGCTTAAGCATTTTTTTTTCTTTCAAAGGAAACCACCTGGCTCTTTGTCCAGCTTTGTTTTCATGGTTATTAGTCACTTTCTCTATTCAGAGCGTAGAAGAAAGCAAACTGGATTTTGGATGGCACTGCTTCTTAATAGGTCTGTTCAAATAGACCATTAAATAGGAATCACAGATAGCTTTCTATTGGCATAAATCTTAAAGTTCAGCTCTCCCTGAAATGTGAGCATATAAATGGAACAGTAGGGTTTGTGGTTATCATGTCATAGCGACTTCTGGACTAGATTTGCTCAGTTTACAAATGGAAAGGTGTTTTTCTAACTGCCAGCCTTGAAAACTAAACCTGGAATCTGAAAGTCAAGCTGCACTGTTTTACTGGCTCATGGATTTTTAGCAGTAGCATTCTCCTAGCCAAATTCTACCCCCAGGAAACTGCACGTCTGCAGCCCCTCTATGGCACTGTGCAGATGTAAATGAGGGCCAATTTTGATCCAATGGTTGGAACTTCATTAACACTTCTGTTAATAATCTAGACAAGAATCATGTTTGTTTTCTCTTAGAAATATTAGCTCTACAGAATTAACAGGAGTGAGAAATAGGATAAACTTATGACAATGTCACTCTTTGCCTGAAGAAAAAATGACCTTGAAACAAGGCAACCACATTTCCAATTGTGTGCTCTATCATCCGACTTTGACAATTGAGCTGAAGATGAGACTGCATAATTGAAATAAAGATCACATATCATGAGTAGTGGAGCATCCATGTGAGCAATAAATGGATGTCAGGAGGCACAGTATTGATCACTGTTAATATTTAAATCACTGCCTTTAAGAATAACTTTTATGAGTAACAACTACATTCTGAATTTTTAAAACAGGCCATTCAGGGCCATCAGCATTGTGGAGCAATCTTTTCTGAATAAATATTGCTTAAAATAACTGAATGCTCCTCTAGAAGGCACTTGGAGTGGGCTTGAAATTTTGCTGGAAATTAAATGTGATTGATAAGCTCTCTGTGGATGCCTCAGAGAAAGTGTAGCATTCTATGACACTTTTAATAAGAGTGGGATGTAACCACAAGAACTTGATAAACAGCTATTGATATAATGTATTCTAATAGGGGGCTGGACACCTCAGGGTATTGATCATACAATATAGAACCCTTCTTCACTAAGATGCTGGCTCAGTTTCAGCCCCAATCAGTAATGACTGAAAACAGTTACTATCTGATGACTGTGAAATGACTTTGTGGTCTCAGTGAAATTCCTAACTGGGAGAAGCTTCCATGGTCAGTTATGTGTCTGAACAGCAGACTTCTGTCTGCAGGGTTGTCAGTGAGGTACATAAAGCAATATTGGTTATAGCCCTTGGTTTTTGGTCTGCAAACATTTGAGTACATTTTCAAACAGTATAGCATATGCATACACTCACATTTAGATCCATTAGATTGGATGTATTGTACATAACAGGATAATAAGCTTTTGCACAGAGACTGTCCTTCTGTCCTGTTGACTATACAGCACTAAGCAAAATGGGGCTCTGAACTTCTAGGGGGTACAGTAATACCAATAATAATAACAAATTATAACAAATAACAAATGTTTTAAACAATTACCCATTTTGTGTGTAGATATGATTTCACTTGCAAAATGTGTGCATGGGTGTATTTTGCTAATGAAAATTAGGCTCTGTCTACAGGGGGTGAAAGGAGGCCTATTTTTCAATGGTGAGCTTAACAACTGGAAAGCCCTTTTAATATCAATGTAAATACAGCTTAATACTATTGATTACCTTCAGAGTCATGTGAATTGGTTGTGTTGTGCCCTTGGCTCCCTCCTCCATTACAACATGACCAGCCAACATGACTGAAAAGGTATGGAATTGTGTCTACTTGGCATTAAGAGGGTTTCCAATTGTGTTATCTCATCTGACTGACCTGAAGCCTTGTGTACATGAGAAAGTTGAACAAGTTTAATTTAAATTAGTTTTTAAATTCATTTAGCTAAACTGCTGCAAACCTCTGTGTAGACTCTTTTGGTTTTGTCTGAGTGGTTTCTTTCAATTTAGCTAAAGCAAACTCCTAATCAATGTAAGCTAAACTAAAATAAGCCTGGTTTAAATGTAATAATGAATACCCACAGAGTTTTTTCCACTGGTTTAACTAAATCATCTTAAAAATCACACCTAAAATATACCTTGTCTCTTGTAGATAAACTCTGACTCAACAGGAAAAAAACACCCTTTTCCCACTTGTAGACAGGACCTTAGGCTTGAAAATGTGCACCTCAAAATTTATCCTGAAGTTCACTGTAGTTTCTTCATAATATATTTACTTACATACTCTAATGCAGTATATACCTTTTGGGCTATTCCATTCCATAATTGTTTTCTGGAGAAACCCTTGATTTACACAATACAGATGGTTGGTAAAACTTGAATTTTTATTGATGCATAGCAATATCTTTCTCGGCATCCTTAAAGAAAGTGACATAATTCTTTACGACATAATATTACACTTAGGAATTGCAGTAGGGTATCATCAATCTTTTGTAAAACTCTTTGAGCACTCTGCTGGTGTTAAATAAACCATGACTAAAAATGAAATTCAAAATAGTTTGAGTGATTTCTGCAAAACGGTCTCCATTTGCCAATTATGTAGCACCATATTTCATCTTATCAGCTATTCATTATTCTTTGCTAAAAATACAACAACAATAGGGGACTTTTGCGATTCCCATAAGAATTATAGATGACCCATTTGAAGAAAACCATGCTGTGTGTTATAACAAATGACAACATTAATAAAGTAAATAATGGTGACGATGCATTTGTTTTTCAGAGTTGGTTTCTTAGCAAGAAAAGGTATCAGTGTCCAGCTAGGGGAATAGTGAATGACCACAACTACATTCTAATTGGCCATTTGGGCTTTTGGGGTGATGAGTATGCCACACTGCCTCCCCATAGTGCATAGCTGAGACCTCAGTACCAAAAAGAAAACCTTAGCATCTCATCTGGGATCAGGGGGAAATCAATAGATTCCAAAAATAGTGATTTGCTTTTATGAACGTAGTCCTTCCCCCTCCTCTGTGCTTATCCTCCAGTCCGCCCTTACGACCACATTCATCATCATCTTGCAGTCAGTGTTCCTTTTGCACTTGCCCTGTTGGTTTAAACACTGAGCTGGAAGCCTTAAGCAAGCTCCCAACTCAGCTCTCTAAGGTTCAGTTCAAAGCTGCCCAGGTGCTTCTTTGGGCAGCAAAGCGACATAGGAGTTTCACTTGAAAAGCCCCACAGCAGCAGGAACACTAATGGCAACACTTTGAAGGAACACTGCTCTTTCCCCTCTTGGCCCAGATGTGCAGCTCAGCAGCACTAAAGAAGTGACTTAGCTGCTTTGAACTGCACTTTACCTGCAGAGAGTGAGCTGGTAGCTTACTTAACCTAACATGGCAAGTGCAAAGAAGCCCCCGGGTAAGAGGAATGTCTTAGAGGGGAAAAAATTGAGTATTAAAATCCCCACCCCAGCCCTATTTGCACCAGCCTGCCTGCCCCTCACCAGCTAGGGATATCTGCTGGTGGCTCCTTCAAGAAGCCAGGAGAATGGGCGTGTACCTGGTGCAGTTGACCCCACCCCCTGACACCTGTCCCTTCTGCTGCATGAGGGAGGCTCTGGCACATGTCTATCTGGAGTGTGTCAGGTTGCAGCCCCTTTTCCAGCTCCTCCAAAATCTTCTCCCCCCCCTTGGCTTCCCTTTTCCCCCACCTTGTGATATATGCACACCCAATCCATGGCCCCACAAAGTCACATGGCCACCTCATCAACCTCCTCTTAGCGCTAGCCAAAGTAGCCGTCTATTACACGAGGGAGAGGATGTTGGCTGAGGGAGTGATCTGTGACTTTAGGGCTTATTTCCGTTCCTCTATTCATTCACATTCATTCACACTTTTTCATTAGTTGTGCCCTGGAATTAGTTGTGTCCTGGGCTCAGTAGCTCCTCTCCTTATGCTGGGGGTGGCTTTCAGCTATGAAAGCTGAAACATCCCAGAACACAATACAACCAGCCCTTTGACCTCTCACTTCTCACTTTAACAATCATAATTTGTATTTCAGTGAGACATGAGTTTAAACAGCTCCATGTTGGACCTCCTAGGTAGCTGGGTTCCTCAAAAGTGTTGGCAGCTGTGATATACATAACATTTCCTTTAAACAAAGGCACACTGCATCTAAAATAGTTTCATCACATATAGAGCCAAAGAAGTTGACCCTGCCTGGGTACAGCAGTGGGGTTGGTATGGAAAGTGCCAACCATACTCTGCTGCACTATACAGGATTAGGGAAACTACTGTTTGGGTGATTGCACTGGGGAATGCAAATGGGGACTTACCAACACTGCCAGAAGTACTCAGATTGAGGGAAATCTATGCAGAACCATGGCCTCACCTCTTGAGTGCACCAGCAAGGAGCAGAAAGAAAGCACTGAGGAGAATGTTGTGGCCAAGTTATGGCAGCCTAATTTTTTGAATTCACACAGCACTAGTAGTATGGTTGGGTTTATTTTATAGACACTGTACTAGCAGTTTTGAGGCTGAGATCCACACAGATCTTGTCACTTGTGTGGAAATTTTATCTGGACATTTTGTATTCCCTTCTTTCAAACTGTATGCAATTCAGCCTTGGCATAAAGTTAAGTTTTAGTAAGGTTTAGTAGTCATTTATCCTCTGACACTCCATGATGTTTTTCTAAAAAGATATCCTCTAGTTCAAAAAGGAATTATTTTGGCAAAGTTCCCTGGCCAGTGCTATACAGGAGGTCAGATCAGATATCAATGGACCCTTCTGGCCCTGGAATCTATGAATCTGTGAATGATATATCCTCCTTTTATATGTAGGAAAATGTGCCCAACAAACAATTTAGGTTGCTAGATCCTCATCCAACAGGCTGGATCTTCTGTTTGTTACCATTTTACTGGAACTGTGAACCATAAGAACGTTGCATAGAATAATATAAGTGCAGCCAGAACCCCTTGCTATACATGAGAAGGATGATATGGTATAACGCTTCTTGTTTTACAGATTCACAATATAACACAGCATGTAGATAATGTTGATTGCTGACATTATGCAATATGGGAAGCAATAAAACTCATCAAAGAGTTACACTGAAGAACATCATTAACGTCTACTGAATAGAAGGTTTTGATACTGTGTTTTTCTGTACACTTAATATACAAGTTACTGAGGACAGAAATCTGGATCCAAGTTCCTTAAAGCGATGTAGAATTTTTTATCCATAAATGGATTTATTTCATGCCCTGTATATTAAGACTGTGCTTCATTTCCTAAACAGGCTGAAGTCCCAAGTCTCACACTCTTGCTAATGCAGTGAATCACAGCCCAGATGTTTGAGATCTGGAATTATTTTGAAATTCTGTCACTATATCAGTGCCAAACCTAACAGATACAGCAACGACATGATTTAGAAGTGTGACAAATACGTTACAGTTGTTAAAAGCAGTTTCAGTATTGTACATAAACATGCCTACACAGAAAATCCTCAGAAGTAGAGCTTCTGAAGGAAGTATACAAAGAATGGCCATTTTGACACTGAGCAAAGCAATAAGGAGCTATGTATATAAGTGTGTCCTCTAAAGTATTTGATATGAATGCCTACCGCTATAGCAAGGTATGGGTCCAATACTTCAATGAGAGGTGGAGATATTCAACACCTCAAAGCCTCTGGCTCTTTATTAGTTTATCTGTACAATACTTCCTTTCTGTACAAACACGCACAGTACATTTCCCCTATTGTATTCATTTCTTACAGTTAGAGTTGATTTTCAATACTTTAAAGAAACAAGGTGGATGAGATAATATCTTTTGTTGGACCAACTTCTGTTGGTCACAGAGACAAGCTTTCAAGCTACACAAAGTTCTTCAGATCTGGGAAAGGTACTCAGGGTACCACAGGTAAATACAAGGTGGAACAGAGAAGGAGTTAACATATGTTTCAAGAGACTATTCAAGATGAAGTGGACAGTTAATACCTCTAGTGTCACAGGATAAATGAGGGTTAGTGAGTTACAGATTGTTGTAATGAGAAATAAATCTAGTGTCTTTATTAAAACTATATTTTAAGTGTTTAGTAGAGTTATGAATTTAAGTTCCCAGGCTCATATTTTGAAGATGATATGCAGGTTTCCTTTGAGAATGAGAACTGAGAGATCAGATATGGAGTGATTTTTTGGTGAAAAGTGGTCACCCATGGTTTTTATCTTTTATCATTTTTCTGTGTAAGCTCATTTGAGAGCAAAGTGATTGTGTTGTTTCACCCACATAGTTGTTATTGAGGCATTTAGTGCACTGAATGAGGTACACCAAATGTCGTGTGGGACCGTGTGGCAAGACACTGTGGCCTTCCTCAGATCCTGGGCCCAAGGAAGGGTCTCTCGGCCCCGACTGGACAGAACCCGGCCACCCAGAATCAGAGGGGTGGAGCCAGGGCCAGGGGAGGAAGTATAAAAGACAGGCCCAGGAGCTCAGTCAAGAAGAAGCTGTTGCTGGAGGTAGATGTGTTTCCCCAGAATCTATGGCCTAGGCCTGACCAAGGCCCTGTGACTGTGTGATGCAGCTTCCCCACTGACCAGAGCCTCCAAAACTTGCCTGACTTGCCAGGCCCAAGTGACTGGAAGGGGATGTCTGACCCAAGTGACTGAGTAGGGCTGCTGGGTCCGAGTGACGGGGTAGGGCCTCTGGACCTTAGTAGCTGGGAGCAGCTACCCATGCCTGCTGAGTGGGAGAAACCCGCAGAAGCCGGCCCTGACCTGGAGGATATGCCTAGTGTGGAGAACCCACCAGTGTGGACTGACCCTTGTGGACCGGAGGAACCCCTGCGATCTGGAGAAGCTACCTCTGCAGATGACCCTCAGGAGTTCCTAGACCTGCTGCCAGTAGATGGTGAGGGACTCACCGGACGCCCGCTCACTGTCTTCCCCAGTGACCCAGAGGGCCCTATGTGGCTGTAGGTACCTAGAGACTGGGTGGGAAGAAATGGCCTGGGGACAGCCATAGCAAGTGGCTGAGTCAGGGGTGGAACCCCTGGTCAGCGTGTTGCAGCTGGAGCCCTGCT
This sequence comes from Mesoclemmys tuberculata, assembly GCA_007922155.1. Classification (NCBI taxonomy): domain Eukaryota; kingdom Metazoa; phylum Chordata; order Testudines; family Chelidae; genus Mesoclemmys; species Mesoclemmys tuberculata. Next base: position 66,146,737 of record ML675624.1, on the reverse strand, counting down.
GACTCAGTGGCAAATGGACTTGCCACTGATAGGGCCCTGGGCTGGGACACAGTGGAGTCGGGTGGGCCTGCATCCCACTCCCCCTTTCTCTAACCACCCAGGGCGTGCTTGGCGTCCTCTGCACTCCTGACCAGAAGGCATCGAATTTTGTCAGCCGTGCCAGACTATAAGGCCGGAGGCTATAAACTGCTTCCGCTGCCCTACCTTGTTTGAGGGCTGAGTGCATCAGACTGCCTACCAGCCCCACTTGTGAGCTGGGGGGGCTAAAGACTCCATTGCCTGCCCCTGCCCCATCTGAGGGCCGGGGCAATAAACTACTGACCTATCCCACTTATTGGAAAGCCAGGGGGCCACAGACCCCTTAGCAGCCCTACGGGGCTATAGACTGACAGGGAAGCCTGCCCCGGCAACGAGCTTATTCCCTTCAACAAAGGTGCTGTAGCTTTCCTTGGAGCCTGGCCCTGAGGAAGGGTCACAAAGCTGCTGGCTGGACCCTGCCACCAGCCTACAGACCCATGGATCTTGAAAGGTGTATTGTGGGGGTTATTGATCATTGTAGCAGTGAAGATATAACTGCAAGTTTTGCGTCTGTTATGGCAGGAATTGGTGCCACTGAGGAGTTGTGTCCTGGTCTGTGGGGCGCTTGCTTCTGATGATGAGCTTGGTGAGGTTGAGGGGTTATATGAAGACTGGAAGAGGGGTTTGGGAAAGATTTCTTTCACAATGTGATCCCCAGCAATTATGGGTTGTAACTGTTAAATAATATCTTGCATGGGTTTCAGTGTGGTGTGGTAGGTGACAACTAGGAATTTGCGGTTGGAGATGTGTTTTGTCTTGTATTTCAGCAAGTTCTCTCAGGGTATTTGTGTGGCTCATTCCGTGATGCAATCTACTTCTCTGTTGAAGTGTCTTTAACACACTTCAACCACCTTCAACAAATAAAGTGTCCTGGACCTTCTCCTAGTGGGATATTCTGTGGTATTTGACTACCTGACTGTAAACAGATTTCTTGGTGTGTTTGTGTTGCTTACCAAATCTGTAGAGGTAAGTGTGATGATTCCTGGGTTCCTTTTATACAGTTGTGTGTCGGGTTCCATAACTGAAGCTCATCATGATGTCCAGGAAGTTTATGCTGGTGTGGAAGTGATCTAAAGAGAGTTTGATGCATGGGTGGTGGTTGTTGAAGTTGTGGTTGTAATCTGTGAGAGAGTTTAAAATGTCTGTCCAGAGGATGAATATCATTGATATATATGAGGTATATCATTGGTTTTGTGATGCATTTGTCTAGAAAGTGTTCCTCAAAGAGGCCCATGAAGAGGTTGGCATATTGAGAGCCATCCTAGTATACATGGCTGTTCCCATAGTTTGGACAAAATGTTTGCTGTTGAATGTAAAGTTTTTATGGTAATGACAAAATGGGTGAGTTTGGCAATATGTTTGAGGTGGGTATCTGAGTGTTCATTGCCTTATAGATATTTGAGGCAGGCAGCAATTCCAGTTGTGAGGGATGTTAATGTATAAAGAGGTGACATCCATGGTGACAAGGATACTGTTCTGAGGGAGGTTGTTAATGTTGAGGAATTTCTGGAGGAAGCTGATGTGTCCTGAGGAAACTGGCCCTTTAGGTGGTGAGTTATTGGAGGATGGTTTCTGTGAGTCTGAATATTTGGAGTCCACCTGGGTTCTCTTGTTTGTGTATATTGGGAAGCATATAGAAGGTCACTGGGGTGCACTCATGGAGGATCAGATTGTACAGTTTCCCTTAGCTTTTTGGGGGAGGATTTGATGGCATCCTTAAATTTTATGAGTTCTTTATAGTAGGTGGCATTGGAGAGTTGTTGGTTGGTCTCACTGACATAGTCCTCACGGTTAAGGCCTACTAAGGTGTCCCCTTTGTCTGCTGGTTTGTTCACTATCTGGTGTTTGGATTTCAGGAACTGAATAGCTGTCCTCTCAATGACTGAGAGATTGTGGTGGATATGATGTTTGTTAAGAATTTCACAGTCAATCTTGTTCCTGAAGCAATCAGTGTGGTTTTATCCACTCAGCTGTCCAGTCAGATGTTTCTTTTTTCTTTGACTGTTGGGGGGGGGGAAGGAGTAGCTATGGGTGGTGTCATCTTTGTGGTGAAAGAATTATTTGAGGTGGAATAGTGCAGTAGTTTTCCATCTTTATAAAACAGTTATTTTCATCATTGTGTGTGAGAAATGAAATTACTTGTCCTATGTACTGAATAGTCACAGAACCAGAAATTTTCACTATAAAATTTATGTTCCTGCATACAGCAAACACAGTTGTCCACAAAAGTTTACAGATAGTGGGTTGAAAATGAAAAACATCTATTTTGCTTTTTAACTGATGTGACTATGCTGAGTTAAAAGAAAACGTGAATCACAGTTTAAGCATCCATTGTTCAGCCAGGGAAACAGATGTATTAGTTAACATGTACTTTGGGGCATATTCTATATTGAAAAAGAAGTATGAGGAAAAACAAGAGTAGACTGCATATCCCCCCAGGCAAGAAAAATTGAGTTCTGACCTGAGAAATAGAGCAATGTTGTTTGTTTGTTTTTTCCAATACCGCATGTCTCAGAAAAATAAACCAACAGCTGTGAGTACCAAAGTAGACCATTGAAACCACATTCAGTATGTTGCCAAAGAGCTACCAAGGTAAAATTATGTGAAAAGAGCAATACTGAAACAGGTGCAGATCCTGGAAAATTAAAAACAAGCTAAAGGGACATGATATTGCTGATGTCATTGCAGAAAAAATATAAATCACCATCAAAAGTAAAGTCTTTCTCTTTATAACAATGCACAATAAGAAGTGAAGACTTATAGGAGAGTCATCTGTAAGAAATATTTGACACCAAAGCACAAGCAATGGATTCAAGTCCATTGCAAAAGGGTGAAAAATTCTAGAACAAAATTTTAATATCTGATGAACCACAAATGAAGATGTTCTGCTCTTATGGAAATGTTCCTACAGTAGAAAATGGTAGAAACCAAGTGAAATATAATAAAGGTAATGTAGTAACAAAGGCCATGTCCACATGAGTGTAACTGAGTTGGAATATGACCCCAAGTATTTAGCATAATGACTATCAGGCACATAATTTTAATCTATTTAAAAGAATTTTAAATGAATTGAGGAAAGGAGTAGTAAGCTAACAGGTCCTATAGCAACAAACTAAAATGAATCTGCACACTATGCACACTTATCATAGAAGATTAGGGTTGGAAGGGACCTCAGAAAGTCATCTAGCCCAATCCTCTGCTCAAAGCAGAACCAACCCCAACTAAATGAGCTCAGCCAGGGCTTTGTCAAGCCATACCATAAAAACCTTCAAGGATGGAGATTCCATCTCCTTCTTTCACTTCAAAGAAGCTGTTTTCTATTTTCAATAAATATATAGACCGTGTTCCCAAAAGATTCCAAGTGTAATAAAATAGTTGCTAGAAGGACCAAGTTAGAACATGAAGAGGTGACTTATAGATATAACATTCCTACTACCTCTGAACCCATACCACTTTTCTGCCCCTGTTACACCATCACTGGAGGAGATCAAGTGATAAGGGCAGTCATTGCTTTCTTCACAAATGAGACTTGGAGCATATATCCAAGTGCTGCTTTTTCAATTAGTTGTGCACCTTTTATTTAATGTCTGCATGAGTAGATATCAAGGTAGAATTTGGCTCAGAGTTGAAATAAAGGGCATTTAAATTTTTTTTTTTTGGTCCATGGCTTTTTTCACAATTATGTTAGTTGATTGTGTGTTGCTAAGACGTTCTCTAGATATGTCTGTTTTCTGTTAACATTAGCATCTGTTACTTTCTTTGCAAACTTGTTTTCTAGTTATTAGTATCATAAACCAAATGTTTTCTGCAGATTCCCCTGTTACTTGGACCTTAGCCAAAACAGTTCAGCATCTTCAGATGGTAGAGCATCAGAAGAGGGGAATATCACTGCAATCCAGTGATTATTCAACAAAAAGGACGGGTGAAGCCTGATCCAATTACAATTTCACATACAAACTAGTTATCAGTCACGGGTCAACTATTGGTCAGTGCTTGTAGCAAGAGCATTTGAACAACTTTTGTCAATGTATTTCTATTCTGTTTTCGCAAAAAAAACCTCTTGATTTCTTAAACATTTGTGGATTTTGCATTTATTGAGGAAAACCTGAGAAAGTTCAAAGAGAAAAAATTTTTGTTGAATTTTTTCCTGGGGGGAAAAATCAGCTCTTATTGAACCAGAAAAGTGCTCATCAACCACAGGAAATATATACATTTGCAACATGCCCCCCGATCTTCCTTGTTACGAAACTTTCAGTAGTTTAATGGTGTGTTTATTTTACCCTGTTCCTCATTATGCAGTCAAGATAGGAAGTAAACTCTCAATAAATTGAACTATAGATTGCTGAAGAGGTCAAAATAATATATTCATTAATAATAATAAAATAATAATATAATATAATTATTATATAATATAATAATATATATAATATAATAATAATATATTCATTATATTCATTTTGCATCATGTAAAAATTATATCAGATTATATAGATTTGAAATTCCACTGTAGTAGCTATAAAAATGAGGTAGTGTGAACAAAAGATATCCATTTATTTTTTATGATTTTGTCCATTCTTATTCTTGGGGAAAATTTTCAAAAGTACCTAAATTACTTAGATGCCTATGTCCCATTTTCAAAAGTTACTTAGTCACTTAGAAGCCAAAGTCTCGCTGAAAATCAATGGGATTTAGGTTCCTAAATCACTCCAGAATTTTAAAAAATGTCACCCATAATCTGTAATTGGAGGATCCCGAATGCTGTAATTTAACAGAGACATTTCAGCTAGCTCTGCATTCATATGCCTTTAGCATTCTTTCCGTGAATGAAAACAATACATCAGGATATTATTCCTGTCAGTTTAATGAAAATTAATTGTTTACTGTTCACATCAGATTTTACACTAATGTGATAATTCACAAGCACTCAAGAATAAGTGTATTCAATCCTTACCAGAAGAAGTCAGCTAAACATGGTGCAATCCTTACATAGTCACTTTATATTTTAATTCATATTGACACTCCTTCACAAACCTGTTTAGAAATTTGAAGATTACATCAGCATGATTAAAATGTGACAACTTTGTAGGTACCCTACAGAAAAGACTAAATAATATAGTATAGAGCAGGGGCGTCAAACTCATTTGCTATGGCGGGCCACATTTGAATTAAATTTAGTTCAGGTGGATCATACATAGCATATGTCAGAACACTAGGCACTTTTGTGGTGCTGTGTCTCATGCATAGCACTCTACAGAGTCTACTCTCTGCAGTGAAATATCATGGCAACATGGAATTTGGCGGCAACCACCGCTGCCGCAGCATCTCTCCAACACAACATCTCACAGTGCCGCACCCTGATTCAAGAGATCACAGCCTTTTCCTCTCCGCCACGAGATCTCGTGGTACTGTGTGCTGATGCAAGATCTCGCAACATTTTCCTCTCTGCCGTTAGATCTTATGGCGTCCTACTCTCCAGAGGCAGTGCATGCTGCTGCAAGATCTTACAGCAGCGTGGGCTGCTGCCATGGGCCAGACAAAAAGGGTTTCGGCCATGTTTGACACCTCTGGTATAGTCTATGAATGCACCATGAAGTACAGTACGGGAACCTCTGAATGAGAAATATTGTTTGGACGTTTATTTGAAAAGCACTGGAAGCCCAAACCTTTTGAATGATTGACTGAGGTGTAGGAGAAGGCCTGATACAGTTTTGATAATTTGCATTGGTTTAGGCTAATTTCTAACTATTAGAGATCAGGACGAGACCTATCTGAGGGACAAATTAACCCCCATCTGCCTACTGTGGGGTTCTTGCACCTTCTTCTGAAGCATCGGATACTGGCCACAATCAGAGACAGGATGTTGGACTAGATGGACCCTGAATCTGCCCCTCACTAGATTTACTGGAACACTAAAACACTGATTTGTTCACGTACAGCAGCCATACACTTGACTAAACCTGATGCTACTGAAGTCAATGTCAAAGCTTTTGTTGACTTCAGTGGATCCAGGTTTTGGTCACTGACTTCAATGAGAATTGGATCTGGTCCTTTTTGAACATTTTGCTGCCTTAGATGGCCCCAGGTACTCTATATTTCTGTCCTTGCCTTGGTCAGTAACCACAAGATAAATGTAGGTATCAGATATGCTATTTGAAGTATGCTTTTGCATTTACAAAATGTGTTTCAAATTATTTTTAAATTAAAGAGATCAATGGATTTTTTTTAGGAAAAGTCCATTTGAGTCCCCAAACAAAACAATCAGGTTGCTTTTTGCTTTTTTATCCTTCTAATTTTTCTGTTCAGTTCTAAAGTTTCATCATATTTAGGAATAATTTGCCTACTTGAAGCTTTTGCTGTTGGTGGGATTTCTTTTTTTTTCTTGTGGACCTGTGTTTTCACTGCTCAGCAGGCCGCTGACAGAGACAATTCTGCCTCTCTGCTTCTGGCTACCTGTTACCTTTCTGCTCCTGCTGCCTCAGAAACACAGTTCTGATCTCTGAAACTAGAGCAAGGGGAAATGATTAAGCAGTTAATATTTAAAAGCTCTTACTTTTTTCACTGCATTTTTAATATTTCAGAATTTTTTTTTAAAAAGGTCAGGAAAATGTCTTGTGATTCTCCCTGCCTAGTTGGGTATAAATGAGTTCTCAAAGTTGGGATAATGAGTTCTGACCTGTGTACATGTGCTCAATAGCCACAGAGCCTGAACCTTCATCAACCAACCGAATACCTCTGTTCATACGACTAAACTGTCAGCTTACAATAAACTGTGTTTCCCTAGGAGCAACCAGGGAGGGAATTCTGACCTTGAGAGTTACAATTGTCCTGTTTCCCCACTTGTTCCAGAGGTGAAGTAATTTGCTGCTAGCCAATACCAGTAGTAGATTACTTCATCTCTCATACCAACTCAGCTCTGCTTACTGATGTGTTGTGGGGCAGAACTAAAATTCCACCCACTCTCCAATCTTCCCCTCCCTCCTAACAGAAAGGGAATACCAGTGTTGCAGAGGTGATTCTCCCCTTCATTGCATTGTGGAATGTGATGTCTTATTCCTATTTACTCCTAAGAGGGAAAAGAACTCAATCTTGCCAATAATGCCCAAATGGTAATTGGTCAAAAGATATCAAGGAATTCAGTGATCAGTTTAAGTAAGAGTTGGATCCTGCATTCTTCATACAAGCAAAACTTCAACTGACATCAGTAAGAGTTTGCTTCAATTTCAGCCTTTCAAAGACTTGCAGTAGTTTTTTACACCTATTAATTATTTCTCTATACTAACTGTTATATGACTTTCTTCTTTGAGAACACTAACATCTTTGAGACAACTGTATGAACTTGCTAGTGAATTGGTTCCTTCTTCAAATAATCAGTAAATATGGAGGCATGAAACAAAATCCAGTCATCCCAAGATGATTTTAATTAAACATTTTCATCCTTATCTGTGTTCCCTAGGGAAGGTCATATGTGTCTGATACTGAGCACTTAGCAAACAACAGAATGGAACTCTGTTCTTTTGGTTTTGCCTTTAAGATCTTCAAGGTTGAAAATGCTCTTGGGGCCCATGCTTGTTCCCACGGAAGTAAAAGGCAACACTCCTATCCTGGGGAAGATTGCACTGCCACAGCCTGTTCTGTATCTAGTCTATGGCTAAATAGGCTTTAATCTCCAGGCTTTCAGTCTGGCAACTTTTCATGAGCAATATATTTACTTAACATTTTAAAATGTAGGTAAATCTTATGTGCTACATCACTTGATCTCAATCTAAATATTAGTTGCATGAACAGCAATGCTTATGCTTGCACCTGAGGAGCTGCTGGAGGGCAATCATAAGAAAATACAACTGACAATGGGCTTAAAAAGTTGAGTGCTGGTTTTTTTTTTTTTTTTCTTGCCATGTTATGGGGCATTCTGTTTTGCTTTTGGAAGAAATGGCTGGGGAGCTAAGCTGGCTGGGGAACCAATGGGGAGCAATAGATAAAGAAGAAAAAGCCAAAAAGAGAGCAAATGAGAGAAGACCTGAGGAATGGTTTAAAGAACAAAAAGGAAAGAGTTATGAATGTGAAATGAAATAGAAAGAGAACAAGATTTGGACAACTTGCCAAGGGAAGTGAGAGAAACCAGCAAAAACACTTTGAATGCCATTCAAAAATCATGACTCAGGCCCTCACAATTATGGGATTTACTATAAAAAAGCCATGGTTTTTTTAAATAAAAAATGTTGGGCTCATTTTATTTGCTGGCTGATATATTTTTTTTGTTTGTTTGTGGGTTTTTTTGTTTTGTTTTGTTTTTTGAGCCTTTCAAGTTCCAGGTTTTTTCCACAGCCATGCAGGCTAAACCTTTCTTTAAAAAAAAAAAAAAAAAGCTGAATTTCTGACATAACTCCAGAAACTGGGGCTTTAAGAAAATGAGAGTCAAGATAAAATTGTGAAGTTGGCAACATTGTTTTCCTGATGTCCCTGTCCCTGAGCTTTCAGCACAGTGTACATCTCACTCCATTTACCTATTTTGATATTTTCTCAGTCACACAGCATGTGCTATAAGTATACTTCTCCATGCACACACTAAATCAGTTCCAAATCTCCCAAATATCAATGGCACTGACTCAAAATCAGTTTAATGCCCCAATCTGTTCCATCATTCCACAAAACCAATTCCCCTCTGAAAAATTCACTCCCAATCCATTTTTGTCCCACCCTCAAGTCATTGCTCTTTTAATCAGCTGGCCTGATCACACATTCCTCAAATTCCCATCTCATGTAACCCCTAGTCCCAGACTCTCTTGAGACATGATGCTGTTCCCAGACTAGTAGATCTCTTTTGTCACTATGTTCTTCAAGTACTTTCTTGGACTAAAGAAAATGTCTGGCACCAGCATTTCTGATTAGTGATTTGCATCTTATTCTGGGCAAGTCATTCCTGGCCTTAATATTGGAGGTGGCAGTGGTTTGATATGTGGTGGTGATGGGGAAGAAAGGGGTCCTTTTAATAAAAAACTAAAAAACCAACAATCGGCCATTGTGTCAGCTCTGCCGTTCCTTCCACGAGTGTTTTAGATGGAATTGAATTAAGCTCAGATATATGCTAATCACAAATTAAGGTTGTAGACCATGGACCACAGTTTAGAAACAGCTGTTTTAGAGGATCCTAATTTTGGTGCCAAGGGCGCACATGCAAGAATGTGGATCTATTCTAACAATCTATTTGAATGAAAACAATGGTCACTTACTTATCTACAGATAGCTGTGGGCACCATAGATTCTTTATATTATCCATAATAAGTATCAGATCAGCACACATTAGCAAAAGTTTCCACTGAAGTTCATGCTCACACCCTGTAACATTTTTGCCTTAAAAGAAGCATAAACTATTTATTTTAAGGATTTATAGACCTCAAAGATTCAAATTATGCAGATTTAAGATGTGAAATAACTAAACTAGACTTTTAAATTAATGTTGCAGAGCATAAGGATTTAACAAGAATAAAGTTCAGTTAGACCAGAGTAATCTGTGTTTGATTATTTGTGAATACTCAAAACATTCCACTGGCGGTAGTCCTGTAACAAGTACTATGTTTTATTTCTTTGTTAATCTGGAAGGTTTTCTTTGTAATATTTATAAATATGGTTTGCAAACTGATTCAGACTAACTAGATCTGACCGTACTACCATTACCTTATCCCAGGTCTCTGTAGTACAAACCTCACTACTGAAATAATTGCAAATGCGGCTTTTGAAAGAAAACAAGAACCACCACTGTTGGGGCTTAAAATACTGGTGATGACAAATTGTATTTATGATTATACGTAAGAAAGGATGACAAAATCATTTTAATAAACATATCTGTCAAGAAATAACATCAAAGCATTTGTAAAGTCCTCCGTGCCCTTTGTCGCACAGACAATATTGAAAGATGCATCAAACCCCCATCCTCCAGTGAAAGGATAGCACAGCATTACATTTAACACAAGCTGATGAGGGTGTTGACTTTGTAACAGTCTAAGATAAACAGTAAAAGTGAAAGTGAAGATATGACCCTGACTATTCCACTCCTTTAAGAGACACTTGAAGGGTTTCAAGATTAGTCTGCACTTCATTTTACAAAACCAAACTCTCATATAACCATAATGACCATATCATTATGTATTATTGTTATTTCTTCACTTACAGAAAACATTTCACCTGGAAAAAAATAATAAACATCCATCATAGTTTGCCTGCCTCAGAGAATAGACAGTACAATTACACAAACGGCTCCAGATTGTGCCATTTAGACACAGCTCCACAATGAACATGGTGGGAAGCCATATTGTCCCCAGGCTGCACACTGACATTCAGAGGAATGCTCCTCAGAGATCCCAGATGTACAAGGGGAGGATACTTTGCCCACTGTTAAAAACCTTTAGGGCTTGCTACAAGCAGTGCCCGAGACATCTAGTCATGATCCTGCCTCCTCTCCACCACCCTTTTGGAAGCGAGGCGAGGTAAGAAGTTCCTTGGTCCTAGTCCTGTCCTCAGGCCACTAGACCATGTTACTCCCTATGTTGTGGAAAAACTCCCGGGCTGCCATCAGGGAGCTGAGAGCCTTGGGACAGCACCTTAGCTTCCAGCATCCAGGCTCTCAACCCCCCACACTGCTCCTCTTAAGTCAGTGGAAGAGTTTGTGCTGAGGACGCGCACTACCGGCAGAAGAAGGGCAGTGTGTACATGCACCACCACAGTAATTACTGCAGGGGCTGTATGTCTGACTTACATTTTTAATGTAGACATGGCCTCAGCTGGTTAGCAGGCTTTCCCAGTCCAGTCCCTAGAGCTGCTGTGTGTGTGTGCAGTTTTATGCATAGATCTACCAGATGATCTACTGGAGTAAATTTCTATGTAGCCAGTCCAGCAGGAGCTGTACTAAGCTTGCAGTGCAGAAAGCAGGAATTATGTTTTTGATTGACAAAACTCAGTGCAAGTGCAATATTCCCGCAAGACATGAAAGAAAAAAATACCAGTGTCCACTAGTTTGGTAAAATGTTTATTCCTTTTTTCTTTTCTTTTTGCACCCTTCCTCATTTTATCTCCTAGGCCAGAGAAGAGAAGCAAAGGCAGATCAGTTTTGATCAAACTCTGTGATGATCAAGGAATTTCTGCTTACATACTACAGTGATAAAAGCAGTACAAATGTTTAGGCAGACAGAGAGACGGAAAAGCCACACATGCCATCCTTGCCATTGCACTCCCTTGCATATAATTCTTTGGAGAAATTTGTGTTAAATTTTACTCTTATATATTCCAGGAAAAATAAACTTTCCAAATATAGAGCAGAGTTGAGGGAAAATATAGAGACAACAGGTTGAAACTAAACTTTAACTGAAAACAGAAATGAAATTTCACAAATCTTCTGTGTTCCTTCCTTTTCCAACCAACTTTAGGGAATAGAATCTCAAATGGTAAAAAGGTTTGGCCTGCTTCATGAGTGGTTTTATCCTGAAGGGTAGTTATCAGCTAGCTGTCAGTGAATCAATCTACTTGACCACCGGAAAGGAGGCAAGGTCCTTGAAGAGGTTCCTCTGCAAAACCAACAGTGACCTCCCTTTCATGTGAATGGAAGGGCCACAAATACCAGAGGTCAACTAAATATGGAGGTCAAATGAAAAGAATAAGGATGGGAGTGGGCTCAAAGGGGCAATGAAGGGAACACTGAGTGGAGAATCCAGACATTGTCCACTGCTCAGAGAAGGCGTCAGTGAACCGGGTTGACAGAAGGAAGCCAGCAATGGAGGCAGTCTATAAGAAGTCAAGCAACAGTGAACAGGGGGAACAAATTATTAGCTATTATAAGGAAATAGTGATGCACTTTTTAAAAAGAATCTGGCTCAATCCCTTTAGCTACAAAGCTGTGTAAACAGCATCCCATTAATTGGCCTCTGTGCTGAAGGGGAGGATGAAAGTGAAAGGAAATTGAATTAGAAAAACTAGCCAGCAAAAGCAGATGGAAATTTAAGACCTGAAGCATGCCCATTTTCCTTGGACTTCTGTTCCCAAGTAGAAGAGCTGTATATAAAAGAATCCTAAGTGTCCATGCGAGTATGCTGTTGGATTCCCTATTTTACTTCTTTCCTAATGTACTTTGCTTTTGTTCTAAAGGCTGACAGAGTGAAATATAATTGGAAAAATCATGTTATGAATTTAGAATACATGACCTACAAAATTACAAATCTAAATGCAGTTAAAAATAAATACAATATGGCAAAATATATAGAAAACAGGCTCTCAACTGCAGATAGGTTCTCAGTCAGGTGGCAGGGGGTCATGACAACCAGGCCCTTCTTGTATTTTTAAATGAGATGGGTCATGGCTAATTGGGATGGGGACTGAAGGTGTGGTTTGGGTATGGAAATGATTGAGAATCCTTAGCACAAACTGACCCAGAACTAATGCCATGGTTTGCTCTTTGTGCTATCACTTCCTGCAAATGAACATTCTGATTTGGTGTTTGCATGCAAGAATATCCATTTAGTGCATGATCATCTTCGTGTGCGGTAACGCATGGCACATACATTCATGCTAACTGAGCATACACATTAAGCACAACTGCATGTGCATATTTTTGAAAATCTGGCCTTTTATTATTTTTACTACAACTAGTAGTAGTTTTTGTACCTAAGAGCCCTAATACAAATAAAAGCCATTTAAAGACTCAGGCTATTTTGATCTGTTTCCAACTAGCATAAAAATGAGAGATCTTCAGTCACAAATTAAGTTTAATTTGCAATTTACGGAAACTCCTTAAGCTAGTGGAAATCTTGTTAATTCAAGGTACCATAAGAATCAGACAATCTGCTTGAACTGTTGTCTTTTTATAGAAGCTTTTTACTGTTCCTTTTTATAGAAGTAAAAGAATTTGAAACTCAGTAGTGCAAAAGCAACTTAGTTAGGCCTTGCTTTCCCTATTATAAGAGTGTATATTTTACTTTGGGGTACCTAACAGACACAGGAGTTATCCTGAGAAAAACTCAGTGAAGACCAGGCACTTTAGTTTTACTGGGGGGTAAACTAGGCAATTTCTATCCCAGGCAGGGGTCTAATGCTGACCTTGTCTTGCTTACCTCATGGTGAAAATAAAGTGCCTTATCTTCACTGTGTTCTTTCCTTGGGATAGCTCATTTGCATTAGTTACCCCAAGGAAAGGACACAACTTTTTTAGCAGTGAAGTCAAGGCCATAGAAACTCAAAGGGATGGGGAGGTAGGGAAAATCCTATATGTCTAATCATGCAAAACATGACCACAGGAAATTCAGCATTTGAAATAGGCCATAGGACAGCTGAGGTTGTGTCTTAATCCCAGAGATCTTTTTATAATTGTAAGGTTTTTGAACAAAAGGAGACAAAATCAGACTGAGCAACAGATACTCTCAGGGAAACTGTATGGGCTGGAAAGAGAACAAAGAGTAATTCTGAGAATCCATGTACATGAAATCTTGGCATAATAAATAGACTTGGACTACATTATGCTGTTTTGGGTGTTGAATTTACACCTATGTTGAAACATAATACAAAATATACAAAGTCTAAATAAAATTAGACTAAGATAATTTATTAATCCTGTGTCTGTGATAATTCAATTGTTTCACACCTAAAAAAGCGCAATCCATTTTTGAGTCCAGAAATAACAATGTGCTTAGAAATGTCGCAAAACTGTAGAGTTAGTTGAAACACCCAAATTCAAGGGTTCTCTCTTGCCATAATATTGTCCTTACCTGTGTTATTCTGGTATACCACGTTCATATTTCATGGAAGTCTGTAGCATTGGGATAGTTCAATTCAGTGGAATCCAGATTTAGTCATTAAGTATTCGGTATCTTAATTTTGTAATTTTTAAAAGCTCCCTGATAAAATGTCTGAATGGGCTCAACCCTTAACAGACATCACAAAAACCACAGGGGAGAGAGACCTTGGGAAATGACATTGACTGCAAGAAAAGCCTCAGTCAGAGCTGGCACCACATTAAACATCAGATTCTGTACACTGAAGAGGAACACTAAGCATACCCTGAGTGTGGAAAAAGCTTTGGCCAGAGCTCAGACCAGATAGCACAGCAGAGAAATCCTGCAGGTGCCCTGACTGGAGTAAGATTCAGAACTCACATCTCCTTACACATCAGAGACTGCATACAGGAAAGAATCCCCATGTTCATCCTGAAAGAGGGAGAAGCCGCAGAAAATAAGTCCCTTATTAGACACTGCAGAATCAACCAGGAAAAAAAACCTTAGAAGTGCCTGGACTGTGAGAATATATAGCTTCAGTCACAGCTTTTACTTTATTAAACATGAGAAACTTGGCACAGAAAAGAAACCCTATAAATGCCGAGACCACAGGAAAGGCTTCAATCCGAGCTTCGTCCTTGTTATACACCAGAGGCAGCATAAGGGGGAGAGAGGATCCTGAGTGTGGGGAAAAGTTTGATGTGATTTCACAAGACAGTGACCTCTCATGGGAGAGAAGCTGGCTAACTGTGGATGACTGAAGGAAAGGCTTGAGTGAGCTCAACCCTCACTACATGGGGGAGAAACACTACAAATGTCTGGACTGAGAACTTTAATCAGAGCCCGAGTCAATGTCCGAGACTCGACATGGGACAAAAACTGGAGGAGTGAGAATGGGCCAGATTTTCAGGGCCTAACAAAAAAGGAATCTGATGCCATACAGAAGGGGAAGCCCATCGTAGGATTAAAAGAAGAGGCTCAGTAACACAGTCACTCAAAAGAACGGATAGGGCAGGTGACCTCTTCGACTGTGCTCTGAGGGGGCAATATAGGCGTCAGGGAGGCCAATTGCTGTAAGCCGTCAAACTATGCTGAAAAGAGCTATCTACACAACAGTTCTTCAGCTGCTGTGCTGAGCTCACTGCCTCTCATGATGATCAATATTATCTCATTATTTCCTCGCATTCCTCAGTTTCCCTGTATCCATCTGTTGTCTCTTGTCTTAGACTTAGATAGCCTGTGCCCTAGAAAGCTTGCAATCTTCTTATGTTTTTGTGCAGTCCCTTGCAGTGGGCTGCTGATCCATGACTGAAGCTTCTAGGTGCAAACAGAACACAAATTAATAGTAATAATTATTATTTTAGAACTCCAGGGCTATATTCAAATGTTACCTATTACGAGGAAGGGTCACATTTCCTGTACAGTTCTCACTCTGAAAAACATCTCTATTCAGAACAGCACTTCCCCATGTATTTAACTTTCAGCACATGCTTAAGTCCCACTGAAATTTCTGGGAGCTAAGCACATGCTCCAGTGTTTTTCTGATTTGGGGCCTTGGTGCAGATATTTTTATCAGGTTTAGTCTGCATTCAGTTTGTGATCACAACTCCCAAGTTTCATTTTGTCTTTTTTTGGGTTTGAACAAACCCAGCAGTTCAGCTGAAACTGCCAAGTATCATTTTAATGCATGCCAAAAACCATGTGAAATTCTATGTTTTGCCAGGTTTTGGATACCATGGCATAAATCAGTCCAAGCTCCTCTCAACATTATTCCCTGGTTCACAGATCCTAATGGCTTTGCCAGTGAAACAGGTTGAGACTGGAGTTTGTAACAAAACACAAACCTAAGCAACTTTCATATGGCATCAGTTCTCATTGAAAACATTTCCCACAGCTCTGATAAGCATGTTATGAATCAATATACTTGAGGTCTTGGCAAACTCTGCTTCTACCAGTGCAAATAAACAAATCTTCCCAAACATGAATAGTTAATACAACATAAACAGAACCGCATAGTTTCATTCTTTTAAGCCCTCTTACCCACAGAGCCACTCAAGGACTACAGATATTAACGGTGTCCATCTGCTGCCCTCTGGCCGCCAGTCTCCCAATGAGCTGAACTGGCACTTACAGAAGCAGCAGTCAGTCAGGGGAGAAGCAGTTTCTACAAGTGCTGACTTAGTACCCTAGAAGACAGATTGGCAGTGGCAGAAGGCTTTCGGAGATATATTTTAAAAAGCAGAGCAAGGAAAAAGGAAAGCGAAGGGACAGGAAAACAGGACGAGGGGAAAGTGGGGAGAAGTGAGGTGAGGAGAATGAGGTGAAGGAAGACATGAAGGAGGATAAGTAGAAAGCATGATAAACAGCACCTGTCTTAAGGATGGAGCCGATAGGAAAAAGTACTTTGGAGCAAAGGGGCTGATTTTAATTTTCCTTGGAAAGTTTTGGGCTTGAAGGTCAGGTTTCTCTTTGTAGTGACTTCAGTTAAGATGTGCCCGTAGGTGCAAATGAGAGCAGCCTACGGCTCATTATTTGTGGAAGTTACAAAAGCAGATGCTGCTTCACGGTTCTGTGAGCAGGGCACAGGACTAGACTTCAGGAAAACTGGACTCTGTTTATGGCTAGGCCTCCGACTTGCTGTGTCACTTTCATTTCACGTCTCTGTGCTTCAGTTTCCCCAACTGTAAGGTGATAATAACTCTCCTTACACAGCTTTGTAGAGATCTATGGCTGAAATGTGCTGTATAAATACAAAGTAGTAATATTATACATCTAAATTCATGATGGAAATTTTCATAGAGGCTTTATATAAATTCCTTTCATATCAGTTACTTAAATCCCAATAAGTATGTTCTTTCTATGGTGGAATATCATAGTGAACCAATGCACAAGACTCAAACAGCCAAAGATTTAAAGTGGCCTCCATTACATGCACAAACGCCTATTTGAGATTATTTGAGCTCTGGGATATGTATGTGCAGATGATAGATTCTAACAACAGGATGCACAAGTTTTTCCTGTGGCTTACTTGTGGAAATGCATAAATGGAAGTCTTCGAAATTTTGGACATTAGGGTCTAGCTGAGCTTACTTCAGATCACTATTGAAATTCATTTGCAAGTGTCAGTCTTTTGAACATTATTAGAAAGCCACCCCACAATGTGGGTGTTAGTTATTTCTGCTCAGGAGAAATGCCTTATTAAAACAGCAGGAAAGCTGCAGACCAATCTAGTACTTGTAGAGTACTATCTGCAGTCAATCCAGGCACGGATCTCCCTTCCTTCCCATTGATTCCCTCATATCTTGTATGTAAGCTCCTGGGCGTTGCATCCATTTACACTAGGGCTGGATTTGACTCTGTTTGGTTGGAGATAAATGTTGTTGATACTCTTGACAGAGTTTTAAAAATAAAAACCCTTAGCATGAAAATGAGTATTTTCACACTCCAACAAACTGATTTGCTAGCAGCCTTTCCAAGCTATGACGCTTTGTAGGCAGTCTAAGGCTGATGGTTTACTGCAAAAGCAGTGCTCACAAACCGTCTTTTAAATAGCAGTTCAACTACACCTGGTTTGTGCCCCTACTTTGTTTTCTATTTACAAGGGTTTGTGCTAGCTATTTTTGGTTTGCACGAATGTTTGAGGAATGGCTGTTCTGTATACGAACCCTCACGTTCCCAGGTAGACAAAGGTATTCTTGCATGAACAAAAATATTAACACGTTGTTACTGATGATTCACTATTTTTGGACAGGTCACCAACCAAGGACAGGTCACCAGCACAGAAAGAACCCAAGGATATTCAGTAGGTAAGGAAAAGTGTCACCATCTAAGCTAAAGTAACCTTCTTTGCCAGTAACAATCTATTCTGCTCTATGGCCCCAGTTCAGGAAAATACTTAAGAATGTGCTTAAGCACATTCCAACTCAGGAAGGATTAAGCATGAGTTTAATTGCAAGTATGTGCTTAAATCCCACTCACTTCAATGAGACTTGAATATGGGCTTAATTACTATCCTGAACTGGCTATTTTCCTAAAGAAGGCCCTACATGAGCCCACCAATAGCGGAACACACATTTAGCTGGAGTAATGTAGCTGCTATTTGCAATTCATTATTCTCCTATTTTAAATTATAATTATCCAATAAGGGAGTATGAGCAATAGCATATGATTGAGAGAACCAATTACACACCAGGAAAGAAAATAGCTCACAGTCAGAGTGTACAGTTTGTAAACTGACTAACAAACGCATCGGGATTGGTTTAAGAATTATTTTGCTTAGGCGCCCCACTCATGGACCAGGACCCTATTGGACTAGGCATTCTATGAACACATAACAAAAGGAGGGTTTGTGACCCCAAAGATCTCATAACCTCATTAAGGATTCAGAAAAACAATAAAAGGTTTTTTAACCAGATAACTGATTTGCAATGAATAGTTTGATAAGCTTTCGTTCTTTCTTTCATCTAATGTTTTCTATTTGATACTTTGTCACTTTCTATCTGTCTCCAGGCACCCCTGTAATTTGGAGCATGTGTGAACATGTTTGAATGTACTTTTGATTTAAATAAATTAGCTTTTATTCCTAAATGGCTGTTGGGCTTAATTTAATACTCATGGAAGTCAATGGAAAGGCTCCCATTGACTTCAGTAGAAATTGGATAGGATTGACTTCCATCAGTAATCTGCTGTCCAATTCCAGATCAAACCTCTATGCCTACTGGGAATATACAGGAATCACTGATGACCATTCTATATTGCTATGCTTCTTTGTTCTTTTTGCTTTTATTTTGCCTATTTATGTACTTAAAATACATCCTAAGTGAGAATTTATTATATTGCGATCTAGATTAGTGTCATGTCTTCTAGACTATATTTGTGATCTTTGATTGTTATTTCAACTACATGCCTCTGGTACAAAACTGGCTCAGCCTATTTAAGTATAGTGTGCTTGTCATCTTCATTGCATTACAGTTTCTGAAATTGCTTTTACATAGCGCTATCTGTCTATAATTTTGCTTTATTTCTTTGCTTATTTAGATGATAATTACAACTGTGGGGTATCCTCATACATTTTGATATTGTTCCTATTTGTAACATCTGTTTAGGATACCTGACCTGAATATAATTAGACATTTGGCTGTGTTTTGTTCTCGATTAGAAAATATTGTTTTACACAAACAATTTCACATTTCTCTGATGACTTGTGTTTGCTCAGAAAATGACATGTTGGGGTGAAAACATTAGCCAAAATTATAGTATTACTTGTAGAAATTCAATACAACCATTCTGTTTTTTCACTCACTCTATGGAATGTTATTGAAATCATGGCTAATTTTGACTTATTGTCGTTCTGCATTTAGAATATTTTCTATCTTGGTGTGCAATAGCTCATTTTGAAAGTCTGAATATTTTGACTTAAAGAGTTCAGGACTGTATTTTACTATCTGACAGTGAAAAAAGATGCATACCCTATAAAGCCAGAAGAAATCACTGTTATCCTTTAGTCTGACCTTCTGCTTAACATAGGCCATAGAATTTCATTCAGTTCTTTGCAGTAGAGGGCGTTGTTCTTCTCTACTATGTAAGTAAACATTACTGAGCCCTTCCAACCTGAGAAATCCTTGAGGAAGGGAATTTACACTATTCGACATTCTTGTGTGTTTAATAATACCATCACCGCACTGTCTGCTGCTCCTTAAGTTCTCCCATCCTTACTGGCAGCAAAAACACAGAAGCCCAAACTATAAGAATATATGGAAATCATTCTGAACTACTCTTCTGTTTACAGTAACTTCATTTTTCTCTCCAAGATCCAAGATGATGGCAGCCAATTTTTCAATAGGCAGATGTCATCTTACATTGCAATTTACCTTTCTGTCTCACCCTCTTAAAGCTTGGAGCCGTCTATAGTAATGACCTGCAATACTACATCTTATAATAGTAGTATTACTGGTCTAGACTCACAAGGGATTTAGGCACTTAACTGCCACTTTAGACACCTACATTTGTGCTAAGAAAGTCCCTTAGGTACCTAAAAATCTGCTAGCGCACACGTGCAGACCCACCTAAAGCCTGGGTGCCGTTCCACTTTGTGTAAATAATTAAATAGTCATTGGCATGGGGCCTGAGTCTGCTACGTCTCAGGTGAATGCCCTCGCCATTGGCCATAGAGTCATTTTCCTGCCTTCTCTGCTCCGATGAATATTTAATTACATATACAGAGTGCAACAGCTTCAATAGGAGACACCTTCACCTCAGGGTATCCTGCAGCCTGGAACTTGCCTGAGAAATGAGAGCTGTCAGTTCAAATTTCTTCTCCACATCAGACAAAGGTGAATTTGAAACTTGCTTTCCTATGTCCTGGGTCAATATTCTCACCACAGGGCTAAAGGTTATAAGGGAAGAGTCAACACCTTACTGCCGGATTTTTGTCTCCAGGTGAGGGTACCAAGATATAGGTGTGTAAGTCCCTTTGATGGGTGTGTAAGCCCCATCCATCTCCTCAGCATTTCCTTTTGGCTAATTTAGGTGGCTCCAAACTCAGCATGCTGGCTTTTATGGATTCCAGTGTTAGGAACCCAATTATCTCCATTCGTAGCACAGAGAGGTTTGGCAGCTATTCAGGGCTATGGATTCCACCAGGCAACAAGGCATTTCAGAGTTAGATGTTGCAACACTGAGACTAAGTCCCCTTTTTGTCTCTGGCCCACAGTATTTAGGATCATTACTGTATAATAATGCAGTATCTTCTTTAAGGGTCAAAGCTTGCCTGATTTCTCTGAGTTCATTGTTTTGCAGGTGGTCAACTATATAGTGCTGTTTTGTAGCTAAATCATATCAGTTTACACCGTTTTTATGAGAAGAGAATAGCCTCGTGGTTAAGGACTCCGACATATGAAATCAATTCCTAGCTTTGCTACAGACCTCCTGTGTATCCCAGGCAAGTCACTAAATCTCTCTGCCTTAATTCTGCATCTTTAAAATGGGGATAATAATGCTTCCTTTCTCCCATGCTTTGTCACTGTTGTCTCTCTGGTTTGTAAGCTCTTAAGGGACTGTGTATATGTATAGTGACTATACATGATGGGACCCTGAGGTGAGGTTGCACTTTCTGGAAGCTACTGTGAGACAAATATTAATGTAAGCAGGTTGAGAAATATTGATAATTAGTGTCCTTCATTTCAATAAATGTGAAAAGATCTATATGGCAAAAGCCCTCTGCAGTTAGTGTTTGTTTCTTCCTGAAAAAAATCTTGTGTTTTATAGACATATGTATCTTTTACTCAAGCTGTAGCTTTTTTCTGCCTTTTGTATTTTTTCCATTCCCAAGCCTTTTTCCCCCCTGTTTTGTTGTCCACTAAAGTGTGTAAAGTCAATAACAGGAGATTAATTGAAAAGAGGAAAATGGTACAGGCTTTAGGCACTATCTTCATCATTCATCAGTGAGACAGAGATCTTCTCGTCTACCTGTAAAGGGGAATGATTTATATGGAAAATGAAATTTCAGTCATCCCTCACTATTTTAGCTTCATGATGATGCAAAGTCTGCCACTGGATTAAAAATGGCTAAAGAATTGTTCCCTCTGTTTCTCATTTCTCCTGACACATGATTTTTTTAAAACTTCTCTGTGAAACAGGAGCCTGAGTGTTGACTGGCTGGTTACTTCTGTGGAGCTCAGTTTGTTCCTTAGTGGGGTTGATGAAGGTAGAATCAGAAGATAAATCATGCAATGCAAATTTATGTCATGGCCACGTTCCCAAATGTTTTTGTAGTTAATAAACAAATATTCAAGATACGGCAAGGGTCTTAAATACAGTGATTCTGATCTACTACTGGATTAAACCCACTTTACACTGGTGTAACACTCCTGAAACCAAAGGTTTAAAATTAGAGTTATCCAGAGTAGCAAATCAGGTCCTGAAACTCCAATAGAGGAAGATCCATATGGTTATTCTTTTCACTTCATCTAATAAGGTTATTAGGACATATTAATAATTTTCTAAATTAAAGAAAGGATTACAAAGAAGACAAGCCCAACTGGTTCTATTTCTGCCTTGTGCTTTTTCCTGATTGCCCCAATATATCACTGGGGTAAACCTTTCAAACTGGCCCAAACGTTATACCTAATGTAATGTCAGCCAGTGAATAGGTTCAGATTATGCTCTGAGTAAGGAGTGCTATGTGTGTTGTGTTGTCTCCATCTAATCCCTTTTGGGGTCAGTTTAACACTGTATATGCCAGCAGGGACAGTTCCTATACTCAGAATAGCTCAGGAAGTGTAACAGTGGCCAGTAGCTGTCATTAGGTACTCCAGATTTGAATACATTTAAAAACAAAAATATTAAAGGAAAAGGCTGAGGACATTTCTCCTGAAACCCTTTATTTCTGGGTAGCTGCAGAACATGTATAAATATGACAAGAAAACTCACTATTCACTTAGGCTCAGAAGATTAATATCAGAATGGAAAAACATTTGAGATTATGTTGGTTGTAACTGAAAGGGCTACTATACACAGATCTCCTAGGAGTGTAGTAAAGTGCACCTTGGTTTGTCTGAAACAGAGTCCATCTTCATGTTATCTCTTCTTTTGGCTGAATTTACAGCATGTGAAGGAACATGGTGTAAAAACTTGGAGGTTTATATGAAAGAGCTTCAAAAATAGTCTAAAACATTCCTGGCTGGATTGTTGGGCTCAACAGGTAATGATCAATGGTTCAATGTCGAGTTGGTAACCGGCATCAAGCAGAGTGTCTCAGGACTTGGTCCTGGGGCTGGTTTTGTTCAGCATCTTCATTAATGATCTGGGTGATGGGCTGGATTGCACAATCAGCGTGTTTATGGATGACATTAAGCTGGGGGTAGTGGTAGATACACTGCAGGATAGGGATAGAATACAGAACGACCTAGACAAATTGGAGGATTTGGCCAAAAGAAATCTGATGAGGTTCAGCAAGGACGGGTGTGGAGTCCTGCACTAATGGAAGAATCCCATGCACTATTACAGACCAGAAACTGACTGTCTAAGCAGCAACTCGGCAGAAAAGGACCTGAGGGTGACAGTGGACAAGAAGCTGGATATGAGTCAACAATGTGCCCTTGTTTCCAAGAAGGCTAATGGCATATTGGGTTACATTAGTAGGAGCATTGCAAGCAGATCAAGGGAAGTGATATTTGGCCCTGGTGAGGCCATATCTGGAGTACTGTGTCCAGTTTTGGGCCCCCCACTACAGAAAAGATGTGGACAATGAAAATGATTAGGAGCCTGGGACACATGACTTATGAGGAGAGGCTGAGGGAACTGAGCTTATTTAGTCTGCAGAAGAGAAGAGTTAGGGAGATTTGATAGCAGCCTTCAATTACCTGAAGAGGGGTTCTAAAGAGGATGGAGCTAAGCTGCTCTCAGTGATGGCAGATGACAGAACAAAGAGAAGTGATCTCAAGGTGCAGTGGAGGAGGTCTAGGTTGGATATTAGGAAAAACTTTTTCACTAGGAGGATGGTGAAGCACTGGAATGGGTTACCTAGGGAGGTGGTAGAATCTCCATTCTTACTGGTTTTTAAGGCCCAGCTTCACAAACCCCTGGCTGGGATGATCTAGTTGAGGTTGGTCCGGCTTTGAGCAGTGGGTTGGACTAGATGATCTCCAGAGGTCCCTTCCATCCCTAGTCTTCTATGATTCCCTGGAGGACAAATATCTTATGGAATGGCATGTGAATTAATAAAAACCAGGGATGTATAAAAGCTTTCAAGAATCTATTGAAACTGTTTTATAAGTATATAGAGAGAATATAATAGAGAATTATATACTCTCACTATTATTACCTTCTATAGCAGGGGAGTCAAACTCCATTGGTATGGCGGGCCACATTTACATTAAGTTGAGTTCAGGGGGGCCACGCATAACACACACTACTCTACTCTACCTTTCATGCTCTACTCTCCACCGAAAAATCTCCCTGTGGGGTCACATTCGGCGGCCATTTCCTTTTTAACACGGCCATTTCCTTTTTAAGAGCTCACGCAAGATGTCCCACAACTTGCCTGAGCTCTGCTCAGAAAACACTGACAGCACAAGCCTGCGGCCCGGATTCAGACTGCGGGCCAGATAACACAAGCCCGCGGGCCACAGTTGGCCCGCGGGCCGCGAGTTTGAGACCCCTCTTCTATAGGATGGTTCAAAAGACCTATGGGCAGAATATTATTTTCTCTTACATTCTATACATTTATCTGACACTAAAATGACCATGGTTCAAGTTTCCTCCCACCACCACAACACCAATGCTTTCTCTATGGGGTGAAATTATTATTATCTCTACTCATCCAGATTCTGCTTTCCAAACTCATTGGCAAAGGTTTGAGGTGAATTGAGTGATACCTTCACATTGTGTATGAAGATAAAAGACTCAGATGTGTGTGGGATGGGGTGAGGTTGACAGGCAGTGAGACCTGGAGAGGAAGAATTAGCCTTTGTAGGGGTGGAAAAAACATGGAGAAACTGATTGGGTTTGATGTTTTCTAGATGAGGGTGAATTTAGGATAACATTCGCTTTTCCAATGGCAGTGAGAATACATCGTATTAATGTAACATAAAGACAGAATTTCCCAACTCTCTGACTGAGCTGAACCCATCTCCCCAACCTCAGAAGTAGGGAACTGAATTGACGCTGAGTGATGCCCCACACGTCTGTATGAGGGCAAAAGAGTAATTACATTTGATGTGTGAAGTGGGGTGAACTGCCTTCTTTTGTGTGATGGAATGGCAATAGCTTGAGGTGACTAGAGGTCCCTGGCCTTGAATGGAGTTTGTTCTACAACATTTTGGGGAAAAGGTAGGAGGTATAGCCCTACTTTGAAATCCCTTCCACCTCACACTTTTTCAGGGCAATGAATACATGGAACAATTTAGCCCTAAATGTTTTCAGTTGTGTGTTCAGAAGCTACATGCACATTTCCCTTTATACATCTTTGTATAAAAAACAGCTTGCACTTCAGAAATAAAATACTCATGTTACCGTGCACAACGTAAATCGGTTTCATGAGAACACACTGTAAAGTTTACTTATTGTTTGCTTTTCAGTTGATCATTGTTGTTTTAAAGGAAAGTGTGTAAACTTCAAGAAAACCAGGAAGGAAAAGTGAAAGAGACTTAAAATAGACTGCTAGTTCCAGACCATTAATGTGCGCAACTTTGGTCCCTAGAACAGGCTACTCTTTGCCTCTTGTTATTTCCTCCATAAGAAATAAACATTATCACAATAGGTTTGATTTTGTACTTTGTTTTTGTTTGGCTGGTTGTTTTTTTACAAGTAGTTACTTTTTTAAATCAAAAGAACAATAAATCTGGGTTTGTTGATTTAAAGCACAATATTTGTTATTTGTAAGACATTATTGACTGAACGTGTCAGTGACCATGAGCATAACTCTGTATGTATCACAGATATTTTAGTTGTTCATTGTTATGGAAACGGAAAGATATATTGATTGCATTCAGAATTAAAGCACTGTTGTGCTGTTGCAAGCATACAATGAACCAACTGTAATAAATTTGCTCAGGGACATTACTTAACTTTCTAGAGGGGAAAAAAGTCAATGGCAGGTGCCAGTTGACCTTTAAGATAAAACACATTTTATTATTTAGGTTTTTTTATCTCCAGACTCTATACAATGGCTATGCAATGTTACTTAACAATGTCATGATTGCATTCTACTGGTTTCCAAATGTAAAAAAACCAATAAAAATAAAAAATTTGGGCCAGAATATCAACTGATGTAAATCAACATAGCTGTCTTCACTTCACTGGTTATACTGATTTACACAGTGAAGGATCTGGCCTATTACTTATGTTGGCTGAATGTTCCTCTAGGAAAACATGTCGTCAAAGGGAACCATTGAATGTTACAGTTAAATAATTTTTCTATTTGGCCAATACCTCAACAAGTAGTAACTCCAAAATTCTTAAATATCTTTCTTTTACTTCTGATTCCTCCTTTCTCTTCCTAGTTACTAAAGGGTAAATGCCTAAGTCTGAGATATGAGCCATCAGTTGCATTAGCTACCTCAGGTGTTCTCATCATTCAGAAGTAGAGAGTGCTATAGAATGACAAATCACACCCAGATCCTCAACGGTGTTTAGGCACCTAACTCCCTTTGATTTCAATAGCTCCTAAGTCCCTTTGTGGAGTTGGGCTTGCATGACTAGGTATGTTTAAGAGACAAGGTGGGTGAGATAATATCTTTTATTGGACCAACTTATGCTGGTGAAAGAGACAAGCTTTCAAGCTTACACAGAGCTCTTCTTCAGGTCTGGGAAAGGTACACAGGGTGTCACAACTAAATACAAGGTGGGAAAGATTGTTTAGAATAAGGAATTAACATGTTGTAAGAGACCATTCAAGGTGAAATGGGTAGTTAATTCTGCAGCGGTAGGACAAAAGAGGGTTAGTGGGTTAAAGATTGTTGTAATGAGCAATAAATCTAAAGTTTGTATTAAGTCCATGGTTTTTAGTGTGTATGTATATACAATAAAACTAATCAGCCAAGGGACCAGCAAATTTCCACTCCCTGCCAGAGGAGGGAGTTAAAGAAAAGTTAAAGAAAATTGTATGGATAACTTTGAAAGTACTTTAAAGAAGAGTTGGCCAAATATTATTCATTGAATGCTACATTTATTCCTGGGGAGTTGTCTTTACAGACTATATCCGCAAACTTGTCAAGTTTCTTGTCAATGTAGTTGGTGTTCAAATCTACCTATTTCTAATCTGATTTATGAGCCACTTTTAAGAAAAGAAACTAGAGAAAAGAAAAAATACTTATCTTAGTACTACGCAATTAAGTGGTTTTTTCTGTGTATGTGTCTGGAGGGGGTGTGTGGTTAATTCAAATGGAAAAGACACATTTGAATTAAGTTCAGTGGCCAGCTGTATTTAATTAGGTGGATATTTTTTGCTATTGAAAAGTGCACAAAAACACCATAAGCTTTTTCTCTCTCTTTGAGGGCAAGAAGGATTCTACTAAAAATAGGCATGTTCACAGAAGCTGCATCTCTGCAGCATGTGATCTTCTACTAAATTTTAACAGTGTTATGAGATGGAAAGCTCTAGATATATGGAGGTTCATGCATGTGATCTGTTAAATTTTAACAGTGTTATGCGATGGAAAGCTCTAGATATATGGAGGTTCATGCATGCATACATTTGCAATATGTGGACCTCAAACAAACAACACAATGAATATTGAAATAAAACCAAGTAGTCCCTTTATTTCAATACATTATTCCTCATTGGGTTTCACAACTGTGCTATTTCAGTCTCATGCAAAGGTGATTCCACTGAAATCAATGACATCAACTCAGAGGTAAAATGGAAGCAATGCCTGAGTAAATCAATCCCACCATTTTTTGTTCTTTGAAAGAAAATTAAATGCAAGAGACTGTGTTAATTCAACATATTGTAATTTTATTCACAAAAGTCAGGTGATTCGGTGTTGTGATTTCCACAGCAAGAGTAACCTTGTCCCATGGAATATACAGGGGCAATTTTTTCTGGCCTGGTGTCAAAGCTTTAAGTTTGTGATCCAACAGCTATTTAAGTCAGTGGAAACTTCAGACAGACTCTTGGGTGGAAAAGTGCACAAAGTACCATTCCCGTATAACATACTCAGCTAGGAGCCAACTCTAATTTTTCTACAGACACTCAGGAGTACAATGGGGAAGCATTTCCTGGCATGTAGGTGACATCTTGTAAGAAGCATGAGTATTCTTGCTGCTCAGCATGCTCTCACCCTCCACCCAGCACCGAGACAGAGTTACACCTTGCAAAATCCATCTCTCTGCCAATGCAAGATTATTCTTCAGCGTAATTCATGTCGGTATAGCAAACTTAAATCATTTGCATTTTATTTGAGGTGTTCAAGTAAGTGTTCAGTTAATGCATTTCTGAATAGCAGTGAAATAATATTCTGTATATTTACAAACTGTACTTACAAAGAAATGGAAAATAGAGCATTAAAAGGCCCGACTCAGCTCCATTAAATCTGCTTCGAGCTGCTCTTCCAGATCCTCAGCGCTGCTCCACTATCACAACACAACACTAAATTAGCAACTTGATGGTTCCATCTGCACAGAGGAATCATCGATCAGGTGGCACAGAGTACCGGCTCTCCAAACTTATTTGATCACGTTCCCCTTCTTTGTCTCTGTAGCCGTTTATGGCCCCCCACCTCCTGCCAACAAATACATGTACTGCCATCCAGCTCTGAAGGCAGAGCGGAGAGTGGCAGCTGCTGACCAGGCGCCCAGCTCTGAAGGCAGTGCTGCTGCCAGCAGCAGTGCAGAAGTAAGTGTGGCATGGTATCGTATTGCCACCCTTACTTCTCCTGTGCTGTTGGCATGGTGCTGCCCTCAGAACTGGGCATCCGGTCAGCAGCTGCCACTCTCCTAAAGTTTCTCATGTCCACCCAAAATACCATTCCGGGCCCCTTGGTTTCAAATCCTCTGACATAGAGCACATATAGCCACCACCTCCTCCTAGAAGGCACTGCCAAGGCATCCGTACATCCTAGCAATTCCCAACTGCTGAAAAGGTTCCTGGGGGCCACTGGCAGCTGGGGTAAGTTAGCGCAGCCCTTGACTGCTCTAATTTACACCCAGGACTGGTCTGGGGATAGGATAGCTCCTGGAATGGAGGAGCATAATGGTAACTGTAGTCACCTTTGCTCCCATCTCTCTTCTGAGCTACCCTAAACACAATTGGGTGCAGCAAGGCTTTGCCCATTACAAACAACAGACTAAACGTACAGTCTGTTAAAACACTGTGACTTTCTGATGTTTATTTCCAGACACAGTGGGCCAGATAGATGGTACTGGTGTGAAAGTGGAGCTGCACATTTTTCAAGGTGTACTTTTAATTGTTTGAATGAAATAACATCAAAATTGTTTGCCTACCTGGAATATTTGAATTGTCTCAGTTGCTATATCTGCACTGAAATTTTGATATATGAACCTTAATTTTGGCTTCAGAAGTGACTTAGACAATTAAAGTTCTTTCCTTACATTGTTCTCTAAAGAAAAAGCCAATTTCAGATAACATTAACTGAACGTAGAAACAAAATACAATAAAATTGTGATTTATTCTCATTAGGACAGCAACAGAGGAAAGGAGAACAGCCTGCTAAGGAAAGATCCTTTTGATAAATGGAATTAATGTCACATAACAGATTCCCTGTTTCCATCCATAAGTGATTTACTACAATTTATTTTAGGAAGTTGCAGTTAGATGTATACCATGCCCAACAGAAGCTGATATCCTGTTTTCTTTTCTGCTAGCCAATCTCAACACAGGTTTAAGTCAGCAGAAGCACAAAAGTGCATACAGAACATGATCCATAAGAACGTACTTGTATATTTGAACAGGTGAAGGTGCAAACTGAAATGTCTTGACACCGAATTAGCCAACCTTGCAGCATTTCAATGGAGATACTTAACGAAAACAGCATCAGAGTAGAGAACAAGAATCCACTTCTTTTCCTAACATTTTTGACAAATTACTCTCCTGTCTCCTTCCATTAGCCTCTTTTATTTTTCTTGGACTTAAACAGTAATTTGTTTTCCCTGCTGATTGTTAAAGCTATTTTTGGTACATTTACTTCCAGAACCAAAACATTTGGCTTGACTACAAACTTGTAGCTGCTTGCTGCAGAAGAGTAATTTTGATGCTTAGCTGGTTGTTCATAAGACTAATTAGAGACGGGCTAAATGTTCGGTAAATAATGTTGTTAAATACTGCTGGTCAAGGAAGTACTTACTCAGCCCGAGTCTTTACCCATTCTCCCTCCCACTTTTGAGAGCTGCTTTTGCAAAGGAATAGGAAATGGAAAGCACACTGGCTGAAATTCAACCCTTTGCAGCAGGCCAACAAAAGGTCTTTGTGCCACTTATGACATCAAACGCTGTGTTTTCACTAGTAAAAAAGGTGTGTGGGTTTTTTGGGGGTGGTGGTGGTGGGGGCTTGAAGGGGTTAAACACAAGGAGATGGCTCTTTGATTGTAAAATTCCGGTGAAGACAAGGCAAGTAATAGCAGAGCTGGACAGGACACTGGTTTCCCATCCTGGAAACACTTGACACTTTTAAGTTTCACATTCCACATTGGGACCTTTTGACATTTTTCATGAAAACTAAGAGAGATAATCCCTCCCCTCATCAAGAACAATCTGGTTGGTTAGGGCCCACCATAGAAATATTTCTATGTAGCTAGTCTAGGTCAATCCTAGGTAGAGGGAGATAGGATTCACCTCAACTAGCTAGAGCAAGGTAAAAAGCTACCTGTTAGCTTGTCTCCACTGGGATTTAACATTCAGAGAGTTAGTTAACTCAAGATAACTATCTTGCGATAAAACACATCTTTTTTACAGTGAACACAAAGCCATAAACCCTCAAGGTGTTCTAGGGTGTAACTAGTAAAAGTAAACTCTAGAGGTGAGTCCAGAGTGTTCCTGGTCAGAGTACATCTAGGGTTTTCCTCTACCAGCTACAAAAAGAAGTAAAACTACCACTTGACTGGCCTTCACTAGGATTTTACAATGAGAGAGCTATCTTGGGTTAGCTACCTTTTTTAACTAGTGAAGATTGCATCCAAATGTTAA
The DNA here is from genome assembly GCA_007922155.1 of Mesoclemmys tuberculata. NCBI lineage: Eukaryota > Metazoa > Chordata > Testudines > Chelidae > Mesoclemmys > Mesoclemmys tuberculata. The sequence continues at coordinate 66,116,264 of ML675624.1, read as the reverse complement.
ATAGGATTTAAATGATGCATAGGCATTGTGCCTCTCTACAAAGGAGGATTTTTCACCTTAGTGAATAGAAGACGGGAAACTTTGGTTTAGCATTGCAGGAAGGTATGTGAAAGACTGAAGACAATGATAACAATCAGTTTTAAATGGGAATGCTAAAGTGCACAGTAAGGAATGACCACTCAGTAGTGATTTCTAAAGCCAGGACAAGAGAAATGAGGTTGAGGTTGTTTCTTTAGTTGGCTTAGTATTTGTCCCATATGGATTCTGAAGGCACTAGAATTGGATAATTTTGAATTCCATATGTAATGTGCCATTTTAGTTCAAATTCTGGAGGAAATCAAATAAGCTAACTGCAGCATTTGTAACTCGTGAAGTGAGTAGACAGTTTAAGCTTCAAATATAATTGGATGTAGATAAATGCACGCTGATGTATACTGGGAGGACTAATCTGGCCTATCCTTTCATATTGCTGAGTTCTAAATTAAGTGTAACAACCCAGAGAAAAGACCGAGACATCCTTGTGAACAACTCAGTGAAAATGTCTGCCAAATGCACAGCAGTAGTCAGAAAAGCAAACAAGGTGCTAGGTGCAAGGTGTTAGGACAGGGATAGAGAATAACGCTGAAAATATCTGTGTATTAGTGGAAGCAGACCATGTGTTCTCTAAAAGGCATTAGCAAGAATACAGGTTAGCCATACCTGTACTCATTATCTAATGGAAAATGACTGCTAGTATTTGGAAAAAGAACAAGTGGATTAATCATTGTCCTATTCTAGACACAATGGGTGCTTCTTACTCTGGAAAGTCTTCATCTTACAATCTATGTCTGTAAGGATCATCAGTCTTTGCAACTTTAAACCCCTAAGGAAAGCTCAAGTATCCTTACATGAGTTTCTTCCAGTGTATCCAGAAACTAAACTACAAATACAATATTAAGGATAAACACCATTTACTAGACTGAGTTAATGATACACAAACCTTGTGTGCTGTATTGGAAGGTAAACCAGTAAGATGTACGGTTTCTGTTTCTTTAGCCTTTGAGCTGAGAATAAAATTCTAGTTAACTGTTTGGAGAGAGATTAAGTGTCAGATGTGATTTACAGGGCATGAACCTAATGTTAACAGTTGTCGAAGTCCTGAGAGGTTTGCAGGTTTGGTAAAAAGATGTTGTTAAAAGTGGCTGATACTATTTGTGGAAGCTACCATTTTATTTTGACCCAGCTGGAGGCCAAAGGGGTTGTACCTTTCAAATGAAAGAGAACAGGATTAGGTTAAGTGGTTTTTCTGTCTGTGCAACAATACAATTTGCTAAATCTGAAGTTTTGCCTGTAATAAAAATGTGTTTTCTTTATATAAAACAGGTTTAATTATGTTAAACTATTCTAGCAAATTATTATATAAATAATCCATGGTATGTCTGCACAACCTGTGACAGCAAATCACCCAGCCTGAGCTGGCAGACGCAGGCTAGCAGGGGTCGGCTAGCATTCTAAAACTTGCTGCATTGGTAGCACTTTGACATTGCAGCTTGGGCTCTGGAACCTAGCGGGATGGCAGGCGCTTCAGAGCCGGAGCGGCAATGTCTATTTTTAGCACAGTAGCATGAGTCCTGCAAGCCAGAGTCTGTCAACTCAGGCTGACAGGCTTGCTGTTGTGGGCTGTGTAGACATACTCCTAATGGCTTCAGTTTAAAGGAAATTGCTTGGAGGTTAAGCTTTTATGATGAACCCTGCTATATAAGCATTATTGTAGCTTTGAGAGAAATCAGGGCAGAAGTTAGACACTGCTCCAGAAGGTGGCTGTAGGGAGTATGGTATTGTTAAGGCACAGGACTGGGCCTGAAGAGAAATGGGTGCAGTTCCCAGCTCTGCTGCTGAGTTCTTATGTGACTTTTGACTTTCTCTGTGCCTCAATACCATCTGTCTTCTTATCTACTTAGAACGAAGTCCTGGCCATGCAGAACCTTTCTCCTACTATATATATGAATAATGGGGCACGCATCTCAGTTGAGCCCTCTAGGTGTTACTATAACACAAAATAAATAGGGGTCCTAATGTGGGAGGCAGAGCCAGCCAGCAGCAAGAGAGGCTGAATTAAGGTTGTAGTACAGTATTGGGTGCAGAATTAGGATACTATTATAACCCTTCTGCTAAGTGTTGTCAGTAACAACATGGGCTGGGTTCAAATAGGTAAGAGTCCCTCTTAAAACTAACAGACACCACCACCTTGAGCTTTCCCCACCCAGAATTTCTGGGATCACTAAATATATTCCCTAAATATTAGGCAATACTTCCCCACTAGCAAGCACTGACTCTGTGTATGAAACAAGGGAAGCGATATTAGAGGGGGAAATGAGCACAGCATCAGCTTGAGGAAACACAGCAATGATATATCTAAATGAATGCATCAAACACTCCCCCACAGTAACTTTGGCAGGAGTCCATTAACTCCTTTCCCCATCCACCGATGTGACCATAGGCAAATGTCCCTTCATCGTGTCACTTCCTCCTTCCCCATTTGCTAAACCCCATTAAAGGTTTGGTGTTAGTGGACAGCATAGTTCCAGAGTCCTTAGGTGCAATCTCTTGGAAAGTGCAGCCTGGCCCTGTCCTGAGGGTAAAAGAGACCTCACTAAAGTTCACTCAGCTCTGCTGCTCTCGTCTTTAACCTTGACAAAGAGCCTTCTCTGCATTTACACCATTGAGGAACCATCTCTTCATCATCTCTCATCAGGGTCCTTCCAAAAGCTCCTGGTTCTCAGTGGAGGGGAACCACTAGGACACAGGACTCGTGGGCAGAGCCTTTGCCACAAGATAGGAGCCTTTTTCTTTTGTGTCAGTTCAGTTCCACTATGCAACCAATTCTGAGTTTGTGTATTGTTATTACAACTCCCAAGTATCATTTGAGCAATGTTAGGCAGAAACCTTATGCAAACAAACCTGTCTCTGTCACTATACTTCTTCCAATAGGTAGGTACAGAGACCTCCTTCTTCTCCAGAGTTTCTGCTCCTCTGGAGTTCTGGGTAAATAGCTGATGCAGACAAAGCCACTTTGTGGCTGTTCTTTCCCTTCTGCACCAAGAATGAGAACAGAGAGATCTTTAGCCTCTAAAGCTTCAGGCCAGAGGGCTTACACTATAAGTGTGAGGTGAGTGCACAGTACGTATTGACCAAATGAGAGTGGTGCATCCCCATAAAACATAGAGACCTGCTGAACAACCACTCTATCATTAAGAGTTCCTTAAAGGGTCCAGATCTTATTCATAGCCATCTTGTTATTGTGACTAGATATAATGTTCTGAACCTTTTCAGTGGTCAGTGGTTAGCAGGCAGCATTACTAAACTGAGAGAGATTCTTATTTATTCAGTGAGAATCAAATTATGGACTTGATTGCTCATAGAAGGCACAGTCCTGCACACAGATACTACGGTGATGAGAACCTGGGAACATGGGATATGTCTACACTAGAGCTGAAGGTGAAATTTCAAGCTCTGGTAGACAGGCTAGTTCAATAAGACCTGGAAATTACACCTTCACTCTACTGTAGACATGCCCTTAGAGAGGGAGGTCTTGTACTTCACTGTGGACATAGATGTTTTAGCCTTCTCCAGCACATAGGAAATATCTATTTGCACCCTTCTGAACCTTTAAGGATGGTAAATCCTGCTCTCCCCAGCACTTTCAGCCCCTGCTTTCTGGACCCAAGGATCTACCTTTTCTCTGTCCCTTTTGGGACAATGTGTGCTCTTAAGGTGCATGAAGCAAATATGCATGCATTCCTCCAACCATGGGGGATAAAATCCTTGCCCCATTTCACTCAATAGGAATTTTGCCACTGACTTCAAATGGACTGGGATTTCTTCCAGAGAATGTTATTGTCCCTGGCCCTTGTGTGGGAAAAGCAGGCCATGTACTTTTTTGTAAATTTGCCCTCCCCCTATCATGTGTTTCCACAAGAGCCAGAGAAAATTTTGCTGTGAATTAGCCATGCACTGTATGCAGTGGGGGACATTTTTCAAATAACCCAGGGCATGGTTTGAAAACTCAAAATAAGGGCCCAATATTTTCCTACTTGCTGTACACAGGGAACTTATAAATAGGGACCTACCATATTCACAGTCCTTTTCACAAATTTCACAGTCATAGCACTTTAAAATCTTGAATTTCACTGTTTCAGATGTTTAAGTCTTAAATCCAGCTGCCACCATCTATTGGATTTCCAGCTGCACTTGCTTCATTTTAAGATTTATGAATAAAGAATCTGTACTCTGTTAATTCTGCAATAAGGGGAATATTTCACTTCTGCATAATAGAATGACTACGACAATTCTATATCCTGTATATAATGTGCATATGACATAACGTCACCTACCTACTAGGGCACCCCACTGTAGACTTGCTGTTCTAGTAATTCATAAATCATGTTTATTATGCATTGCTTATTAATAATACAGAAGACTAAAGTGCGGAACCAATGCAAGTAAACAGTTTACTGGCAACGGGGTTTTTTCATAAGAGGATGCTGCAAACATAAACAATCCGACAGTTACCTTTGTAAGCATTTCCTTCACAGTTAAACATATCAGGCCAAAATCAGATGGTGTAAATGGGTCCGGTTTCATAGATAGGATAATAGGTGTTTAAAAACTACATCAACTTCATTGTACTGAGTTACCTAGATAGCGTATTCTTATATGCTTGTATATCATATATACTTATATAGAGAGGTAGTGTTAGAACCCAATCAGAGATGAGGGCCTCATTGTATTAGGTACCTTATAAACAAGTGAAGCAAATACAATATCTTTCCCAACAAACTCACAGTGTAAGTTTAAGACAAGAAGCTATAAATTAGTAGTCTCAGTGGTCAAGTAGTCACACGTGGCCCCCTGCCTATCCTGTCAATATAACATGAATTATTATTTAGAGAGCACTATTTAGCCATTCAGTACTTTAATGCTATCAAAAGGTCTTAGCAACGTTTGTAGACATTTCAATGTATCATTTTTGGTCTTCCCTGGATGCATCACAGGTTCTTAATGCATTTTTGTTTGCTTGTTTTTAGATAATAAGATTTAGAAGCAAAAAGGAAAGGAAGAGTGAAAAGAGCCAAAGAGTCAAGAAATAGAAGAAAGTAAAAGGTAAACAAAGAGAATAAGGCAAGAAAATGGTATATCTGAACTTTGTGTAGCCAGCAAGATGTTTGGTATGTCACTTTGTATGGGGAGATTTTGAATAGACCAGTAAAAGGGCCAAGGACCAGCTAACAGAAGCCAAAACGGATAGGTCTTTCAGCAGAACTGTGCTGCCTTGGCATGACTAAGCCAGGAGATGAGAGGAGCTCCTTTTTCAACCTTGGCCTGGCCCTGCACCCCCTCCCTGATGCTGTGGTGGACGTGCTGGGATCTGTGTTTCAGGAAAAGGCCAATAAGCTTATTAATGCCTGCCCTCTGGGAAATGCTTGGCCTGGCCTCAAGATATGCTAATTCTGTCAGAACATACCTCACTAATTAAGTACTCTGGTAACCTTAGGTCTAGCTTTTGAAACTTTTTTTCTTTTTCCTTGGTGTGTTATTGTCTACTAACAAGGATAAATGGGGGAGGGATCTCTCTTTGGACTCAGCTTTGGGATCCTACAACAGCTGGAAGATCTGGCCAATCAGAAAGCCGTCACTGTTCCCACTTGAAAGCCACCCCAGACTTCGGTAATCATTAAGGGTTGAGGGATGGGGTGTCTGTTGCAGATGTGTGTAAGTGCTTGAGCCTAAGTAAAAGTATACCTTCAAAGGAAGAGCATGCTCGTGTGGTGCTTGAGCCTAAGTAAAGCATAGCTTTGCTGTAAGAGCACTGTTGTGTTATACTGTGTCTACCAGTCCATCTATTGGCCGTGTCTCCATCTGACTTATTTCCTGACATCACCTTGCACAAAGTAAAGTTAACACAAACTTTGGGTTGGCAGAACCCCAGGTAACAGAATTGGAGGCCCCAGCAAGGAGTGGTGTAGAGGAAGGAGACGGAGGGCACAAACCGTTAACAGTTTGTGGTTTGTCCATTTCGATAGGTGGTAAATAACAGTGGGGTGGGGTCGCTCCCTACAATGCCCATGTTGCAGTTCATGAGTCAATTTACTGGGACTCAGAACTCAGGCGGAACGCCTGCTCGAGTGAGGAATTACGTCCAAAAGAAAGGACACGTGTGGAACGGAAGGACAGTGGGAAATGATGTTGGGAAAAAGCTTGACTGATTTTGTACAGAAGCCCGGGGGCAACAGACCCTGGAAGCCTGGTGCCTTTGTTGGCTCCGAAAGCCTTCCTGAAGCTCTATGAGCAACAGGATGTCTGGATTAGTGCAGGGAAGTGGGGAGGCCCAAGGGTAAAGGCAAAGAAGAGAGCTGCATGGCAGGGATTGTGGAGGGGAATGACAACATTGAACCAGGAGATAGATCGATTGGAAGATACGGAGCTGAAAAGGAGAGGGAAGTAGTTAACCTGAAAGCAGAATGTGAGGCTCTCAGAGCTACGTCTCTGACACAAGCAGCACAGATCGTAGGAATGCAGAAGCAAGTATGTGACAGTGAAAGGATCAGTGGCAGGTTGCAGAGAAAGTGTCTGAGTTGAAACAGCAGATGACAGAGAGTGAAGCAGCTGTGAGAGCCCCTTTGAAAGATTCCCAAAGCAAAACCCAGGCAGCTCATGGGGCATGCCAGAGACAAATTTGTGCCTTTGAGACTCAGTTGGGAGAGCAGAGGGGGATTGTAATAGCAATAAAAGGAAATCGTTGCTGGGACATAGAGTCAGAAAAAGGCCCTAAACTGTACGCCCCTTACTGCATGAAGGGGAGGGTCCTGATGAGTTCGCCCTGGATTCTATCAGGTAGACTCCATATGCTCCCGTACAAAAATCACTAGAAAAGCAGCAGAGACCCCCTCTCATAGCCCCTATCATTAACACCTCCATTATAAAGAGAGGTCCTCAGGGAGGAACAGAGGAGTGGGTGGAGACCAGACCCTTCACCCTAGACCAAGTGAGGACTGTAGGGAAATCAGTTGGCCCACTGAATTGGAATACAGTCTTCATGTGGATGGTAAGAGTATCTGGCATGGCTGGATTTACTCCAGCTGATGTGACAGCTATGTGCAGGGAGTGTATGACCGCCAAGGATTTTTCAGGGCTCCCTTATAATATTCAAACAGGTGCCCCTCCTGGAGTTAATGATGCAGAAAAATACATAAACATCCAGAAGGAAATAATGCATACCCTTTTCTCGGGAAAGAGCCCCATTGTCATATTTCATCAAGAGAAGCAGCAAGCAGGGGAGAGAGCAGAAAGTTACATAGCCAGGAAGAAATTGGCCTGGAGACAGATTGGGCTGACAAATGTCATTAACCCAGACTTTACAGCCCTTCCTTTTAAACCAGCCTTGATCCAAGTATTTCTCCCCCTTTGTATGTCTCTGGTGGATATAATTTGGTAATGGTTCAAACCAGCAATATTGAGAATGTGGTAAGGCAGGCCTATGGGATTCAAAAAGATATAATCCTCCCAAAAGGTGGCCACCCTAAACCCTCTGGGTGATTCCCTAGGGAAAGGGAAGGGAGCCAGATCCTGTAAGGGTCAGGGCAAAACACCTGACACATGGCATGGGGAGATCTGGAGAAGGCTTTTAAAATACGAACTAGAGAAAAAGATAAACTAACTGCCTATTCCCGAACTTCTAGCAGAGCTGGCAGAGCATGAACTAGGTGAGCATAAAGGAAAAATCCTAGTGCACCACCGGTCGCTGCCCTATAGGGAGGCCGGGTGCCCTGATCTCCCTCCGTTGTGTCACAATTAAACACCGATGGGTGGGGGAGGTTCAAAGTTGACGTGAATTTTGCATGAGGGGCGTTTGGACAAAATTTATTGGTAGAGTCAGATGCCACCTATTCCTTAATCAGTACCCAAGACAAGAACCTGTTTGGACCTCCGGCTGGAGTTAAACCCTAACAGGGGTTTAATGAGGCAGAAAGCATTGTTCCCTTTTGTAGGAAAATTCCATATGATGTGGGGACAAAGGAGATGGATTTGGGTGAGGAAGGGATCCTGGGAATAGATGCTTTGAGCAGCTAAGAGTGCTGGTTGATTTTGCTAACAGGATTCTGTGGGAAATGGCTCCCGACATACCCTGGGAGCCTGTGGCGATTTCAGCAAGCTATCGAATAGCAGCCCTTAAGAGATCTGAAGAACTGGAATGGCCTGCTTGGGCCTGAAGTTTTAGCAATTGCAGAAAGACACGGGGAGGTGTGGGCCAAGAATAAAATATAATCTGGCAAAATTGATGCATAAATCCTAGTCACAGGCCCTGATCCCCCTCCTCAGAAACAGTATAGGTATCCCAAGGAAGCAGAAATCAGTCTAAAAGAAACGATTGATCGACTTCTCAGTCAAGGGCTTTTAGTGGAGCAAACAAGCCATAATAATGCTGCCCTATGGCCAGTCCTTAAGAGTGATGGCAAAACCTGGCGACTTGTGGTAGACATTCTCCCCCTTAACTGGGTGACGCCACCACTGGCCCGTGTAGTGGCTAAGTATCAGGAGGTGATGGCTTCCATTGTATGAGAGGCCTAGTGATTTTCTGTCTTAGATCTAGCCAGTGCTTTCTTTGCTATCCCTTTACATCAAGCCAGTTACTATAAATTTGTTTTCCCCTTTCAGGAGAAACAGCTGTGTTTTGCCAGGCTTCCAATGGGCTGGAACAATGCCCTACTATCTGCAATGCCCAGGTAGTTAAGATGTGAGAGGGGATGCCTGAGAGAGAGAGTGCAATTTCTTATGTGGTTGATATCCTGACCTGTCCTCAGACCAGGGAAGAGGATTTGGAGGTATTGGACAGAGTGTTACAAAAAATCCAGGAAATTAGATTTAAAGTCAGCCCCAAAGAGGGCCAGCTATGCTCCCAGCAGGTAAATGATCTTGGAGTAACCCTGGGACAGGAGGGGCGCTCCCCTGACCAACAGAGGGTTGAGCTGATTCCTAAACTCCCAGCCCCCACAGATGTAACTGCTCTCAGATCCTTTCTGGGAATGGTTAACTTCTCCCGGGATTTTATTGAAGGGTTTTCAGAAAAGGCAGCCCTGCTGCGGGAGTTGTTAAGGAAGGGAGTAGAGTGGAACTGGCAGCCCCCAGCAGCAAGCCATGGTCCAGTTAAAACAAGCCTTAGCACAAGCCCCAGCCCTAGCGTACCCCCGGGTGGGAAAACCGTTTGTATTACAGCTAGCAACTACAGACAGAGGAATGGGGGCTGTGCGGAGTCAAAATCACAGAATGGAACTCCGACCTGCAGCATGTGCCTTCAAGACCCTGGGTGAGCTAGAGAGGGGATTTACTCCCTGTGAAAAGGAGGTTTTGGCATTAGCGTGGGCTCTGCAACACTGGGAATACCTTGTGGGTTTGTCCTCTGTGCTGTTGAAAACAGCCCACTCCCAGTAAAATACGTACTCACTGGTAAAATCAACAACGGCCACGTATCCAGCCCCTGGTTGGAAAAATGGACTCTTGCTTCGTTAAATAAAAATATAGATATGGAAAAAATCCCAGTATTTTACGGTCTTATGATAGAGGGAGAAGAGCACGAATGTCCTGTGACAGACCCACTGCCTCAGGAGTCTCTGCCCTTCCAGGGAGGTGCTGTGCTACATGAAATACAGGCAAGATCAGGTATTATTTGGTTTGTAGGTGGTTCTTGTTATTATGAGAGAGGGAAACTGTACACAGGTTATGCAGCAGTAACAGTACCTAAAGGTCAGATCTTGAGAGGCCAGTGCCTGCCACATTCTGCCCAGGCTGCCGAGATTGTGGCAATCACCATAGCTCTTGAAAATACTCCCATCACACAAAAGGTAGCTATTTTCACAGACTCAGATTTGTTGGAGGCCCAGTACAATTTGAGTTGCTTGACCGCTGTTTAACAGGCCTAGCATAGCTTCAGTTGCTTGCTTGGCTATTCTGACTCCTGTAGCAGGACATTTTTCAGTTGGCAGAGACTGAGTATCCGTATAGATGTCTCAGATTCTGCATAGCACGGCACATTATAAGACAAAATACAGATACTGTATTGCTTGCAGCTGCACATAGATAACAGTGATGGGAACAAGAAGTTATCCTTAAACATCTGGGGGTACACTGTTTTATTGCCAAGGGGCATACTTTTACTCCGCCCCTTCTATTACCAGATGTTGTTTTGATTACCCCAATTATTATAGTAAAAATGGAATGTAATTAAGGGTGAAACCCAATGTAGGTACTTAGCATATATAATAATGAAAAAGAAATAATTAAGTGAAGGTTGTTTATAAAAGAGTATAAGAAGTCATCACTTAGACAAAAGGAGGTGCTCCATCAACATCTGACTCCACGGGAGATGCTCCACAACCACCTGACAGCTCCTCAGCCCTCAGACCCTGACAGCTTTTGCCCCATTGCCCCAGGTCAGGGGACAGACGCTGCAAAGGATAATTTCACGGCGGTCTCTGGAAGTGATGGAATCCATGACTTCCGTGACAAAGTCTTATCCTTAACCATGGGCAATAGGTTGAATTTCACCCATAGGGGACAGATTCTAAGTCAAAGGAGACCTTTCTGTACATTGAATTTTTCCAGCAAAGTTTGGAACAATTAATTAATGAAGGAAACTAATATACTAGGCTCATTCTCAAACAAGGCAGGCTTCTCTTGTTCAGAGATACTCCATATTTTATAAAGTGGTTCAGCAAACCTAATTCATTGGTACATGGAGTTTCATCTTTAAGCCGTCCAAAGAAAGCAGAAGGGATTGTAAGTATATAATGGAAAAGGTCTGAATAGAGCTTTTGTTTGGTTAAAGAGATCCAAGTGATACCTTATGAATCAATATTTGAGTGAATAATCCAATGCAAGTCTCTAAGAGCTAACGCAATTATTTACTTGGAAAGAACAAAAAAAAATACAATTTGCCCATGCCCATGTTACTAGTCCAGAGAGTAAAGAACAAAAAGCACTTTTAATCACAGTTATTATAACAGAACACTTTCTGGGAACTGCTTGGACTTCATACAGTGACAAAAAAGTATAATCAATGTCTTCTACTTGAATTTAAATATTTGAAGAACCCCATACATCACAATACACCACATCTATGCTTTTCTTCCAATTGTCTTCTTTATAAAGAACGTAAATTGAATGAGTCACAATAGTTTATTATAGTTGTACTATTACAAATTGCCGTATCTTCAACTTTGACATTCTACCATTTTCATGCAAGAGGGGGAAATGAAGCTTAATAGCATAGCATTGAAACCGAGAATACACAACCTTTTTATTATTGTCGGTACAATAGCAAGCCTCATTGGAATCTGCCATCCAAGCCAAGGAGAGGTTTAGAGTTAATTACTTCACCTTAGACAAAAATTTGCTCTTTGTGGTGGTAGTTATCTCTTTGCACAGTTGGTTTTCTTTTTTGTTGTTTTGCAATGTCCCATTAATCACAGTTACATTTGCTCTGTGTCATGTGATTCATCATCCTTTTTCCCCAGCAGCTACTTCCATCCGATAAACGACTAATTTAAGCTGGCAGTGTCCAACCTTGAATATCACACTGGCTTGTACAAATGCTGAGGGTCAACTGCACTATGCAGGCTCCCTGACTTTCAATAACTCCTATTATTCTTCATCTTGTGTTCATTTGTTGGGATAGAGATCATACTCGTGTCAAATGCAGCAATATCATTTTGAACTATAGCAGACAGGGCACTAAAATAAATCTGACGTTTTCTAATTTCAGAACACACCATTTTTTATGTGTAAAAAGATGAAGAAAAGACACAGCTAGAGTTCTTATACTTAGGTCAGATATACATAACAGATATTCTCTGTACTATAAATTCACCTGAGTTGTTAGTCAGGACTAGAAATTAAAGAGACACCAGTTTTTAAAAAAATCACACTTGTGCCTGATTTTTTCTTAACCTGCCAATGTTACAAGATATACAGTCATTTTGGGTAACAGAGTACGGGAGAAAAAATGTGCTCCATTTCACTGTTTCCCCATTACATTCAGTTAGTTTCCTATATTACCTGTGTGTGTCATTCATGCAGCCACAACAGAGATATAAAACTGAAAAATTAAAATAAAACCACAGAAACCTTCCACACATCCCTACAAAAAGCCTCTCCACAAAACCAACACAACACACAAAAAAAGCAATGAGATTTAAGGCAGGTGTAATATATGAAATTACTTCAATTTTTTTTATATGGATGTTTCAAATCATGGTGTCTTAAATTTATGTATAGAAGGTTGTTTGATGTATCATAATGCCATTCAGTACTTAATATTTTTAGGGAAGACATAAAAAAAAAGATTTTTCTTCTCCTGGCTTTGCGCACTGTTCACGTCACTAAATGGGAGCAAATATGCTGGCAGTTAATGTGTGTGTGTGTGTTATATCGACATACTAGAGGAAACTTTTCCATGTTTCATTTGTTTAAGGCACTCTATGTCCTGGAATAATGCAGCCTGGCTCATCCTTCCATGTCACATGTCAGATTATGCCACATGATTAGAGCCCTGCACAGATACAAAAATGTGGATCCACATCTGATCCACATCCGTCAGAATTAGCTTATATCCAACCCACGATCATCACTCTGTATTTTATTTCTATCCGCATCAGCACTGAAATCCACACCCTCAGTAGCATCCCTGCGGTCGCCAATGAACTGTGTGGTGGCCAGGCCCCACCTCCCAGCTTGCTGATCAGCTGTTGCACCCAGGCTACAGCCAAGCAGCTGATCTGTGGCCAGCCCTGGGGGCCCTGAAAAGCTGTTTGGCAGCTCTGGGGCTGGCCAGCTGATCAGCTGTTAGGCAGCAGTCCAGGGTCTGACAGCTGCTCCAGCCCTGCCCCAGATATGACGTCCCAGAAAGTCATGGAATTCATGACCTCCATGTTCTCTGTAACCATCTGCATCCAATTTACAATCTGCAAAATATGGTCTGTGGATATAAAGCAGGTGTCTGCAGATTTGCAGGGCTCTACACATGGATTACTGAAATATAATGGAATACATTCAATGTCTTGTTCTGAAACTCACATGACAGCATCATGTGATATGTCAAAACTCAGGAACTATAAACTTTTATCCTCACAAGTCACTTCAAACTGCAGTTTTTAGAAAAAAGATTTGGTGAAAGGTAAAAAGAAAGCAGAAAGAATGAGGCTATCTTCACAGTTTCTGTGGGGACACATGGTATCGTAGTTTGTGCACCAAAATGTGTAGCAACGTACTTTTAAAAATAGCCTCCAAATTATACATTCTAGCTAAAACCTTCTCTAGCTTATGAAGGATGAACAAAATATATGGGAGGCACTGAGGGGTGCAGATATAAATACTTATATAGGTTAGAGAGAGGACTCAGCACATTGCAGAATATAGTTCCACTCAAACATGCCCATCTTTCACTCCATGGACTGTGTACCTCTTGTATAGGCAAGGAATAAGCTCCTTGCACTTTCTCACTTGTCTAGGCCTTGTGTGCAGGGGCAAGCATAATTTAACGCACTGTATTATAAAAAGCTTCACAGTAGCTTTTAAAGAACAAGACTTATGAAAGAGTTGCATCCTATACAGTGCATCTTCTAAACCCAGGGCTTTGTTTAGATTTAAAAAGGTAACATTAGCATGTGTTAACTAGCAAACATGCTTTTGGGTGGCTCTTAGGCCAGGTCTACTCTACAGACCTATATCAGTATAACTATGTCACTCCTGGGTGTGAAAAATCCACACCCCGAAGCAATGTAGTTATACTGACCTAAAACCCCACCCTACCCCACCCTCCACCCCGTCCCCCAGATAGAAAGCATTATGTTGATGGGAGATGCCAATGTTGATGGGAAACGCCAGCATAGATACTGTGTCTTGGTGAGGTGGATTAACTACTTTGATGGGAGACGCACTCCCAGAAGCATCAGAGCATCTTCCCTATAGTGGTACAGCACTGCAGCCGTGACACTGTGGGGCAGTATGTAAAGACAAGCCCTTAGGCTGCAACTTGACCAGCCTGGCATGTGGAAGGGCAGTGTGCCATCTCTTCAGACTTTTGAAATGTGTTAGTTAGCATGTGTTACGTGCAAACATTACATCTTTAAACCCAAGTCTAGACAAGGGCTCAGAAATGAACCTTAATATTGCTTAATGCTACTGTTTGCGGTGGTTTACAGTTGCTCAGAAGATGCCTCCAATCTTGGCTAACCCAGTATATTTCTAATTTATTTCCAAAACTCCTGCAGAGAGGCTAAAGTTTTCAACAGTTGATGAGTCACTCACTTATTCAGGAAGCTAGTAAACAGCCTGTTAGTGAACATTCTTTACACCTTTGGTGACTTTAATGTGGGCAACTTGACCATGCTACAGTACTAATAGAGCTTTCATATAGTAGTGGCCACACTTTGTGAAGAAATATCTCATTAAGAACTCTATTGCTCACACGTCAAGAAATGCCATTCACATGATGAGCTAACTATGCCTTTGGGAGTGACTGTTAAATGAATGAATAGGAACACACACAAAAAGGAAGCTAATTCTCTTTCTATTATATCAGTTGTACTGATCATTATATTGATATGAAACTGTGTGTTGCATATGTGATTTGAGCTGCATGTATTATCTACTGCAGATTCACTGATTATATAAATCTCTGTTACTAGACAAACAATCATATGGAATTATACTGGTTTGCTTTCCTAGATGTGAAGCAAGCCATATCATAAGAAGAAAAGAATGGCCATACCAGGTCAGATAAATGGTACATCTAGCTCAGTAGTGTCCAAAAGTGTCCAATGCCAGATGTTTCAGAGGGAATGAATAGAACAGGTAATCATCATTTGATCAGTCCAGTCAGCTATTCCCACCCTCTGACAAACACCAATCGCTGCCTATCCTGGCTAATACCCATTGATGGACCTATCCACCGTGAATTTATGTAGTTCATTTGAACCCAGTTATAGCCTGGACCTTCATAACATCCTCTGGCAAGGAGTTCCATAGGTTGACTATGTGTTCTGTGAAGAAATACTTCCTTTTGTTCATTTTAAACCTGATGCTTATTAATTTATTTGATGACCTTGTTTTGGTGTTATGAGAAGGAGTAAATAATGCTTCCTTATTTACTTTCTCCATAGTAGTCCTGATTTTATAGACCTCTATCCTAGACCCCCTTTAGTTATCTTTTTTCAAACCTGAAAAGTCGCAATCTTATTAATCTCTCCTCATATAGACACTTTTCCATACCCTTACTCATTTTGGTTGCCCTTTTCTGTATTTTTTACAATTCCAATATATCTTTTTTGAGATGGGGAGACCAGATCTGCATACATTATTCAAGATGTGGGTGTACCATGGATTGATAAAGAGGCAATATGATATTTTCTGTCTTATTATCTATCCCTTTCTTAATGATTCCCAACATTCAGTTCATTTTTTTGACTGCCGTTGCATATAGAGAACTATATCACCATCACAAGATCTCTTCCTTGAGTGATAACAATTAATTTAGACCCTGTTATTTTATATGTATAGTTGGGTTTATGTTTTCCAATGTGCATCGCTTTGAATTTATCAACATTGAATATCATTTACCATTTTGTTGCCCAGTCACCCAGTTTTGTGAGATCCTTTTGTAGCTCTACACAGTCTACTTTGGTCTTAACTATCTTAAGTAGTTCTGTATCATCTGCAAATTTTGCCACCTCACTATTTACCCCTTTTCACAGATCATCTATGAATATGTTGAACAGCACTGGTCCCAGTACAGACCACTGGGGGACATCACTATATACCTGTCTCCATTCTGAAAACTGACCATTTCTTCCTACCCTTTTTTTCCTATCTTTTAACCAGTTACTGATCTAGGAGAGGACCTTCCTTCTTATCCCATGACTGCTTACTTTACTTACTCACCCCTTTGGTGAGGGGACCTTGTCAAAGGCTTTCTGATAATCCAAGTACTCTACATCCACTTGATCATCCTTGTCCACATTTTTGTTGATCCCCTTAAAGAATTCTAATAGATTGTGAGGCATGGTTTCCATTTACAAAGGCCATGTTGAATCTTCCCCAACAAATAGTGTTCATCTATAGGTGTCTGATAATTTTGTTCTTTATTATAGTTTCAATCAATTTGTCTGGTACTGAATTTATGCTTTCTGGCCTGTAATAGCCAGGGTCACCTGTAGGGCCTTTTAAAAAATGTGGTGTCATATTAGCTATCCTTCAGTCATCTGGTACAGAAGCTGATTTAAGTGATAGTTATATATCGTATTTAGTAATTCTTCAATTTAATATTTGATTTCTCTCAGAACTCTTGGGTGAATACCATGTGATTCTGGTGATTTATTACTGTTTGTTTAATTAATTTGTTCCAAAAACCTCCTCAACTGACCACTTACTTTGCTTAAGAGCCTTTGGTGAGGGACCCTATCTAAGGCTTTCTGAAAAGCTGAGTACACTATATCTGCTGGATCTCCATTGTCCATATGCCTGTTGGCCCCCTCAAAGAATTGTAGCAGATTGGTTGAAACTATAGTAAAGAATAGAATTATTAGACAACTAGAAGAACACGATTTGTTGAGGAAGAGTCAACATAGCTATTGTAAAAGGAAATCATGCCTCACCAAAGTGCCTGGTACTGAAGTTAGGCTTACCAGCCTGTAATTGCCAGGATCACCTCTGGAGCCTTTTAAAAAAATTAGCATCATATTAGCTATCCTCCAATCATCTGGTACAGAAGCTGATTTATATGATAGGTTACATATCACAGTTAGTAGCTCTACAATTTCACAGTTGAGTTCCTTCAGAACTCTTGGGTGGTTACCATTTAGTACTGGTGACTTATAACTGCTTAATTTGTCAATTCATTCTAAAACCTCCTCTAATGACACCTTAGTCTGGGACAGTTCCTTAAATTTGTCACCTAAAGAAGAATAGCTCTGGTTTGGGAATCGCCCTTACATCCTCAGCTGAGAAGACCAATGCAAAGAATTAATTTAGTTTCTCCTATATATATATATTATACTATTATATCTATATAAGTTTTTATATAGATAAGTTTTATATTATACTATTATATCTATATAAGTTTCTCCTATCTTTCTTGAGTGCTCCTTTAGCCTTTCGATTGTCCAGTGGCTCTACTGTTCTTCTGCTGCTTCCTGCTTCTGATGTACTTTTTTTTTTTTTACTGTTTCTTTTTGAGTCTTTGGCTAGCTGTTCTTTAAATTCATTTTTGGCCTTCCTAATTACATTTTTTATAATTCACTTGACAAAGATTATGTCTCGTTAGATTTTCCTCAATAGGATTTAACTTCTACTTTTCAAAGATTGCCTTTTTTGCCTCCAATTGCTTCTTTTACTCAGTTGGTTAGCCATGGTGGCATTTTTTGATTCTCTGACTATGTTTTTTTAATTTGGAGTATACATTTAAAAACTGAGTCTCTGTTATGGTGTCATTAAAAAGTTTCCATTAAGCTTGCATGGATTTCACTCTTGTGACTGTTCCCTTTAATTTCTGTTTTACTAACTTCCTCATTTAGAGTAGTTCCCCTTTCTGAAATAAAATGCTACTGTGGTGAGCTGCTTTGGTGCCCCTCCCCCCCCGAGAGATATTAAATGTTTTCGTGGTATGGTCACTCTTACCAAGTAGTTCAACTATATTCACCATTTGGACCAGATCCTGTGCTTCAATTAGAACTAAATCAAAAACTGCCTCTCCTCTTGTGGGTGCCAGGATTGGCTGCTCCAAGAAGCAGTCATTTAAGGTGTTCAGAAACTTAATCTCTGCATCCCGTCCTGAGGTGACACGTACACAGTCAATATGGGGATAATTGAAATCCCCCACAGCTATTGAGTTTTTTATTTTTATTGCCTCAATCTCCCTGAGCATTTCACAGTCACTATCACCATCCTGGTTAGGTGATTGGTAGTGTATCCCTACTGCTATATTCTTAATATTCAGCATGGAATTATAATTCTTAGAGGTTCTATGTCACAGTTTGATTCATTTAAGATTTTTATTTCATTTGATATTATGCTTTCTTTCACATAAAGTTCCACTCCCCCACCAATACGACCCAGTTGGTCCTTCCGATATGTTTTCTACCCTGGTATTACTGTGTCCCATTGATTATCCTCATTCCACCAAGTTTCTGTGATGCCTATTATATCAATATCCCCATTTACTATGAGGCACTCAAGTTCACCCATCTTAGTATTAGCATTTGTAAATAAGCACTTTTAAAAATTGTCACTTTTTAGCTGCCTGCCTTTATGTGATATAATTGAATGGGACTCGTTTTCATTTGACTGTTTGTCATCAGATCCTACTCATTTATTATCCTCTTCATACTCTCCTCCTTACTAGGATATATAGAATCTCCATTAATAGATCTATTTGAAAAGGATGTCTCTGTCTGAACCACCTGCTCTTCCGTACCTGTCGGCTTTTCCCCTGCCTGAGTTTAAAAACTGCTCTACAATCTTTTTAATTTTACGTGCCCGCAATCTGGTTTCATTTTGGTTTAGGTGGAGCCTATCCTTCCTGTATAGGGTCCCCCATCCCAAAAGGTTCCCCAGTTCCTAATAAATCTAAACCCCTTCTCCCTACACCATCTCATCCATGCACTGAGGCCCTGCAACTCTGCCTGTGTAACGGCCCTGTGCATACTGGCCTGTGTAACTGGCTCTGGAAATATTTCAGAGAATGCTCCTATGGAGGTCCTGGACTTCAATCTCTTACCTAGCAGCCTAAATTTGGCCTCCAGGTCCTCTATCCTATTCTTTCCTGTGTCACTGATGCCTATATGTACCACAACCTCCGGCTCCTCCCCAGCACTACACATGTCTGTCTAGATGTCTTGAGAGATCTGCCACTTTGCACCCAGCAGCAGGCAAGTCACCATGCAGTTCTCCAGGTCATCACAAACCCACCTTGTCTATGTTTCTAATGAGTGAGTCCCCCATTAATATTACCTGTCTTTTCCTAATAATTAGAGTTCCCTCCCCTGGAGAGGTATCCTCAGTGTCTGAGGATACCATGACATCATCTGGAAGGAGGGTCCCAACTAGGGATTATTTCCCTTTGGTCCAGTTTGATGTTCTCCTTCCTTGAGACTTTTTTCCTTCTCAAGTGTGTCATACTGGTGGTAGGACCTTTCTACTGTGTTCCAGAAAGTCTCATCTATGTACCTCTTTGCCTCCCTTAGCTCCTTCAGTTCAGCCACCCTGTTCTCCAAAGTCCATATATGGTCTCTGAGGGGCAAGAGCTCCTTGCACCAAATACACAGATATGCCACCTGCTCATTGGGCAGGTAATCATATATGTTGCATTCAGTGCCATAAATTGGATAGCACCAACTCTGCTGCTGGCCTTCTGCCTGCATTCTCTTTTTACTCCTAGATCTTTCTTTTGTTGTTTGTTTTTTATCAGGGCTGGGGAAGAGGGTGGTGTTTTCTTTAGTTTAAAGAATGTTAATGAAGTGTATCCACCAACCCACTCTTTCATTCTCCCTCTAAACTTCCTCGCTAAACTCCCCTGTTTGCGTCCCCTGGTCACTAAGGAATGGGCTTTTTAAACCCTGGTTCTCCCTAAGTAGCCCACCCCCTGGTTAAGGGTTGATGGGTGCTCAAGGGATTGGAGATCAAAGCCTCGTTAAGAAGCTCTCAGCCTTGTTTAGCAGGCTGCTAAGATCAGCACATGGTCATCCAAACAAGCAGACCACACGATATACTTCAGTCAAGCAGCAAGCACAACACAAACACACTTACTACAGACAATAAACTGACCCCAATGGTCATGTAATTCCTTCTTCTTCAGCTGGAGAACTCCCTCGCAAAATTCCCCTATTAGCTGACCCTGGTTGCTAGCTTTCATCACCTGCATGGTCTAACATTGAGGAGGATGCAAGTTTGCACACATGAAGCTTTCTTCTCAGTAATGTAATAATGGTAGGTTTCAGCCCCAAAACCAGCAGAGTTTGAAGGCTCCACAGAAGCTAGGCCCAACTGTGAGTTCCTTCCCTGCTTCCCTTCAACCTCTTTGCATCAAGCTTCTGCAGACCTTGTGACTCACTGGGACAAGGACATTCTACATCATAGAGTTGGACAGCAGGTAAGTTCATGATGGTGGAGTCAGAACTATCTTAAAATGTCACAGGGCTGGTTGCAGGGGACGACGTCACATAGAGTATTCATGATGATCACATTTTTCTGACACTTCAAACCCTAATGTCCACAGAGTGGATTGCCCTCATGGATGTAAGCATTTGTATTTTCCATAACTTTTGCCCTTGTTGAAAACCTATATTAAAAAACCTGCTCCTCACTAAGGGATATGTACATATTTTTTAGGCAAGTAAATAATAAGTGCTCCAAACTGGCTCCCTAAAAAACTGGGTTCTCGTCCCTGCTCTGGCAAGATGTAATTGTAGCTCCATGTACGTAGCTCCATAGTCTCTTTAGAAAATTCCTGCATTAATCTCTGTGCCTTAATTTTCCCATTTGTAAAAGTAAAAGCTATTTTAGATCTACTGATGTATTCTATCTAAATACTATGTACAGAGTTAGAACAATAAAAAGGAAGGGGAATAATTGGATGATTTGAAATGTCAAGCCTGCGTGGTCTGGGTTTAAATCAGTTCTTTTCTGATCCAGAATGGCTTGCCTATCTCTAACTGAGAGCAGAAGTAACCACAAATGCTGAGTGCCCTCTAACCACTGATATTTAAATACCTATAGTATTAGTTATTGTGCCATAGGTTTAAAGAAACAAGTGAGATTCAAGAAACTCACTTGCATAGTGGGATCCTGGAAACATTCCATGACTAGCACTGAGTTTCTAAATTAGATGTCTATTTTAAAAGCCTCGTCACTGGTAAATTAGGAATTTGCATTAAAAATTAAGGACAAGTTTCATATAAATTGACTACAATCTCCACCATGATTGCTGTTCATTAATTTGCATAGTTTGTTTATTGTTTGGCATGTGCATTTCTTTTTTAGAACATCTATGCATGCCAAACCCTTGGGGCATAAACAGTAATTGTCTAATCTCTCCAGGGACATAATTTATGCTCTCAAAATCTCATAGTGAATAACAGTAGTAAAAACTTACTGAGTTAGATATGTGTTGAAGTTCACAGGATTGATGCAGGCTATACTGAGCACAAATAATCAGTGCTCACCCCATTAAAAGTTTTCAAAAATAATCAAATCACCACTATCAACAAAACCATAGAGAGCAAGACATTTCAACGAATATAATAATTAATATTACCAATGTCAGGAGAAAGAAATATAAACACAAGTCTACGATTTCATACACTTAGGAATTGATCCTTCACACACTTTGATATGATCTGCAAGAAGGTTAAGCCCATGCTTAACTTTAAGCACTGGTGTAGCCCTGACTAGCAAAGTCAATGGGACTACTCATGTGCTTGAAGTTAAGCAGGGGCTTAACTGATTTGCTAAGGTGGTACTCAGCATCTATCAGGTTTGAACCCTTAGTTAGTGTTTTCTTTTCTCTTTAAATACTGACACAAGGAAAGGCGAGTTCATTATCATAAAGTCAGTGTATTCTAGTTGCAAATACCATTACACCTGCTTGGTTTCAATACTATATACCAGCCATGCTATTTCACAATTGCAATCCCACATCCATGGGGACCAAAATTTAGCATAGCTGTTTCCATTTTATCAATGAGATACAATGATCTCCTTCAAAGCTATGTCTGTCAATTCTTTCAACCATTCTGAATATGCTGTGGGAGTGTTTTAGATTTCCATTTTCTGAGTACTGCAGGTTTTGCTACTAAGACATAGGTATTCATTTATTAATTTTCATTGGAAGATTTCATTCCTATACTAAACCCACTTTGAAAAGGGTGGCTCTTCTGTTCAGAATGTATATACAGTTCCAGTATTTTCTTCTAAACTATGAAAGGGAAAATATTATAAGGGCCAAGTTAGCTAATGGTTGGCAGCATCTATGTGTAGCTGAACCACATTTTGTCCTAGAAAAATCATAGAAATAATGAGCTAAATGTCTTAGTGACATTTTGCCATATTTCTTCCCAATCTTCTTCTGACAATGAGATATGTAAATTGACTTTCCACTTATCTTCTACCTACAATGTCAGTGGATACAATGGCGAGTTAAGCCGTTTGTACTTATCAGCTGCAAGGCATCCTGAATTATTGAATTTCTTAACAAAATTTTCCAGTGGAGTCAATAGTTTATTGTGCCATGTATTGTCTAATAGATGTTATGTAACAGATCGTAGTTATCTGTTGTGTCATTCATACAATATGAGTACATAATTTTTTCATGTTAGAAATTGATTGGTGAGTAGAAATTAAATCTCCAATCTTATGTAGTTGCTTTTACATCCATGTGTTTTTAATATTTGAATCCATAGTGAATTTTAATTTTGATTTATCTGTATGTGTCTGAATATTGATGTGATGCTGGCAGAACAGGTATCAGTTCATGCCAGGGTCCCCATGTCTCAACTGAACACTGACAAATACCTAGCTGGAATCAGTCTAGCTCAGTCTAGTGTGTTAACATTGTTAAAATAGGAATTGAATTATAAGAATGCGTTTAGTGTTTAGACTGTATTGAATGCTTGCTGGTTGCTGCATGCATTAGCCTTATAACATCTGTATCCCATTTTGTAAGGCAATATTTGAGCCTATGTGAATGCATAAATCACCAGACAGGAGAAAGACATTAATTAGTGTGAAAGACTGATCTTCAATAGGTGTTACACCCTGCCCAAAAGGAAAAGTCCATCACTCCTAGATGCACTATTGTGGACCATGGCAACTGGAATTTCCCTATGTACCATCAACAAGAGGACAAAAGACTTTTGTTGTTCTGCCCTCCTTCCTGTTAAGATGAGTCATGAAAGTGGATTTCTCCCATCAGCTGAGCTTGTAGCACATGGCAGGAGGCAGATAAAAATCCCAACCAAAGGAACTAGGTATCTCTATGGTGCTGGAACTCTAGGGGTGATGCCAAGGTGTTTCCAGGCATAAGCAAGAGGTCCCCAGCTGCTTAGCATGGGTTGGCTCAAAAAGACATACAAAAGTTTGCTAATTATAGAAGCTTCTATTGCCTTTTGAAACTTAAGACTGCAACTCATTTGTGTATCTATGTTTACCTGCTTTAACCTTGTAAATAACTCTCTGGTTTCTTTTTCCTATTTAATAAATCTTTAGATTATTATATGATTGGCTACAAGCATTGTCTTTGGTGTGAAATCTAAGGTTCAGTTGGCCCCGAGTAAGTGGCTAGTCATTTGGAACTTGGGAGTAACTGAATATAGCAGTGATTCTTGGTGTAAGGGACTATCTATCACAAAGGTAAGAGCGCCTGAGTGGCAAGATAGATTGGAGTACCCAAGAGGACTATCTGTGACTCCATGGTAAGGCTGTTATAGTACCTAAGGAGTTCACACTTGATAATTGGTTTATGAAATCTAAGTATAGAATTCAGAACCGATTTGGGGT
This sequence comes from Mesoclemmys tuberculata, assembly GCA_007922155.1. Taxonomy (NCBI): domain Eukaryota; kingdom Metazoa; phylum Chordata; order Testudines; family Chelidae; genus Mesoclemmys; species Mesoclemmys tuberculata. The sequence goes on along the minus strand of ML675624.1, from coordinate 66,092,684 downwards.
TTGTGCCATATTTCTTACAGTCTGCTCTGAGTTTGGTCCGCACACTCAAGTCACCACAATTTGAATTTAATAGTTGTGAGTTGGTGAGTGTTTTAGAGGTTGTAATATGTCAGGCTGTATTGAATAAAAGATTCTCAAGTGTACTAATAACTGCTGAGTCACAGAAATATCTGCAGTGCACTCAATGAAGTGGTTAAATCCAATGTTCGGTATTACTGGGACCAAACCTGAAGTCTGAGTGGGAGTTTTGTGTAAAGAATAATGTTTGTAAGATTGGGCTCATTATTATTAATAATCATTAACTGTGCCCTGCCCTTTCAAGTTTGCCAGATGAGGAACAGAATCTCTGCCCTGCAGAGATTACAGATGTGGCTCTGCAAGGTGCAGAGCACCCTTAATTTTGACTGACTTCAATGATAGTTGAAGGTGCTGTGCACCTCTGAAGATTGGTTCTTACAGGTGCAAATGGATACAATACAATGCAAACAATCTGGGTGATCAGAATTGCGTGTTTGCCATGACCAAAAAAAAGAAAAAGATAGTTGTCATGGTTTTGTCATGGCAAATAGTTCATCTATAAATGGACATGACCAACCTTGTCACCCTGGAGACCCTACAATGTAGCCTTCAGGGTGACTATTAAGGTAACAGGTATATTTTATTGTGAACTGAAGATGTGCACTGTGAACTTGGCCTTGCAATTTCTACATAGAAGTGTTTCAGTCAGCTCTGTCACCATGGGAAGTGCAGTTTCTCCATCTGCCTCTCTCTGCTTTCCTGCAGCAGCTCTGTTATGAGCTGAGATTGCTCCAAGGAACTACTCTCTTACCCCAGCCTGTTTTATCACATGGGAGACTAACAGAAAAAATTAGCTCTGGTTGGTTTATTCCATGCTCACTTGCTGGGCTGTAGGAGCAGTAAGGAGAGCAGGCCAGATGTCTGACTGGGTCTGCCTGACTTTGATAAAGTATTGATTGTGGGCTCTTGACCTTTCGGTAATATTATATTTGACCCTCAAGTTGGACATTGTTGTACTCCTTCACCTGTACTTCCAAGGCTTTGGTGCAGAAGTTTGTCTCCTCAGACCAGAAGACTTGGATTTGAGGCCCTCTGGAGTCGAGGATGGTTTTTTAAGCTTGTTCCAGCATCCCTCGGATCCATGAGCTACCTAGACAGCTTGGTTGACTGCCTTTTCCAAGAAGGATGAGGAATGAGTTATCTACTTTGGGGAGCAACACATTTTTTTCCACCACATCCCTCCGATACTTCATGATTTTGGCATGATCACTATATTTATAGGAGAAGCAGAAGTGGAAATTCAGGGAATTTTAATGCACTGGTGGAGCTATATGGGGCTGCTAGAACAGAACCTACCACTAGTTCAGACAATCAGTAACCTCACTTTCAGTGACCTTGAAATTTCACACATTCAACCCAAAATTTACAATAAATGAAATGTTTTACAAGATTTTCAGGATTTTTATTTAGAGGCCTTGGTGCAGATGTGTGAAAGTCACATTTACCAAATGTAACTGAATTATATATAATGCTTTTGTTTTAAAGAAGCACCCAGCACATTTGTTGGTGCTCAATAAATAATATATAATACGAAGAAATATAATATGGAAATCAAGATTCATGCTTAGATCATTCTCTTTTGATTATGTATTGACTCTCCCGTTTCATTTATTACAATTCAGGTATTTATTGTATTATGTATCACTGCAATGTTCCCATCTCTTCTATTAAAATTAAAAAGAAAGACAAAATGAGTTTCCTCTTGTTGTAATTTGCTCCTCTTTTCTGCTCTCATTACAAGAGATAAATAAATTGCACATTAAAATCTTATTACTACTGAACAAGGTGTCACCGAAAGTTACCCTTCACAAAAATCTGATTGTTTCAGCAACTAGAACAGCTAAGGCAAGACAGAGAGCAATGCATGAACCACCAGGTATTTGTAGGGGAAAATTGCACATCTTGGACTAGAGACCTCAGGGCCCTATAGCTCCTTTTCAGAAAAATGCTCAAAGCATCCATTAGCCCACTCTGAAGATACCCCTGGCATAGGTGGATTCCCTGTAAGATGGAACAGCCCACTCCCTCCTCTGAATAAAAGCTGTAGCACAGGAGGGACATGCGAGGAGCGTGAGGCAGTCCATTCAGGGTATTCCAACATCCCAGGTATTCTGCAATAACCCAACACCCAACAGGGCCACTGAAACCAGGATACAAGTTAGGGCAGCCCTCAGAAATTCTTTAACCCCAGGATATGGATAGTGCATTCCCCCTCACCATTTCCCCCCCTCCACCCTTGGCCAAGTTTAGCACTAATACAGGGATGAAGCAGGACAATTTTACCTGCAATACCTAACAGGTCTTTTCTGTATAAAATACGTGGTAACCTATATCCTGGAAAGTCTTAATAATGCTTTCAAGAGAGCATTACAATACAGCCTGTTGTGTTCATAATCCATGCACTAATCAGACTCCAAGTAATTGTTGACACCATAGCATGCAACAGCTCTGAAGGGAAATTACTTGCACATAAGTTACTTCTGCTGGAAATAGACTTAGCATTTAGAATATTCTCTTCACCACTTTCCAGCTCATTAACCTTTTTCTAACAGAAAAAAATATTGATATCTAGCCAGGATGAACTCGTGAATCATTTAATTGGTTTCAAGTCTGGTCCAATAAGATCAAAATAAAAATTGAATGGGGGCTCTCAGATGTATTTTTATTTTTAATTTAACGTCTTTAAACTATATACATGTGCCTAATTCTTGAAAGTTAGTGGTAATTCTAATTTACAATAATATACTGGCCTTTCATCCCAAAGTACTTTACAAAGCAATATAAAAACCCTATAGAGGTAGCACTTCACCTATCTTAGGGATAAATACAACTCCTGTTAATTACACAGCAACATTCCTTAACAATTTAAGGCAGGAAAAGGAAGATTGTCATCAAAGCGCAGGGAAATTGAGGTAAGGAGATGGAAATTATCCAATTTGGGAATTTGGTTAGGATCTTTTATTTATCTACCTTCAGTCTTTCTAATCTTCCCTTCATAGGCACTGAGCAGAAGTGATTAGGATTTAGGTGTTTGGTTTTACATCATTTCTTGTGCTCTTGTAGAACTCAAACACCTCACTCCCTTTGCAACAGAGGTGAACCAGAATCCAGCTGTGTTCTTCTGGCCAGCTAACATCACATTTAATGCAGGACGACTTCTTAGTACTGGCCATGCTAATACATGTGAGGGATAACTGTGTTTCCAATTGAGCAGTCCACATGGAAATGAGTGGTTAAATGCCTAGCAGTTGAATTTGAACCAGCAGGTTACTGCTGGCTCCTGGGAAGTGTATGGGAAGTCTGAGGATGGAAGAGCTGGGAAGCTCAGCCACAGGGGATTGTGGACAGAGGATTGAGAGCATTAGCAGACTCCCCAGAACCAAGTAGGATGACCTAGACTTCAGCTGTGTCCAAAACGTAAATTGCCTGGGCTCTGATCCCTGTCATAGTGGAACTTGGGCTCTGACTTACTCCTCCAATAAGGATCCAGGGTCCTAAGTCCCGAGGGGCTCCTGTTTTAAGTTATAATAATTTCTGGGTGGATGGAAGTGGGTCTTGGGCTTAAACATGAGTTAGATCTTGGGTGTAGTGTACTGTGTAGACATATCCTGAGAGATCATCTTGACTTTGGGTCTCCATTTGTTCCAGAGGTAAGTAATCTGCGCTAGTTCTATACCTGGTGCAGATTGTTTCCCCCTCCCTTCACGCTGGTTCAGATGTGTCACTAGTGACTTGTGGGGGAGAGAGCCTGGATTCCACCACTCTCCACTCCTATCTGCCCACCTATGCAAAATAGTGAGTACTGCTCTCCTCCTCATAATGGTCCCTGTGACAGCTGGCATGAGAGTAAGGGGCTCTCCATGACGTAATGCATTAGGGGGTAGGTGGGCCCTCAGTTTTGCAGGTTTCAGTGTTACAAGGGGGTGGGTGGGTCTTGAAAAATCACCCAAAAGTGGGTTATGTAATTTATGGTCAACCCTTAAAGGGTAGATTACACCCCTTACTCTCACATGCAGAACACATTGCTAGAGTCAGAATTTGGCCCTATATTCTTTTCTGTACTAACTCAGCTGAGAGAATTGCAAATGCTTATTTTTAATGACCTTCTCAGACCATCTGAAAATAGCTTGCCTGTCCAATTTTGAAGGGGACTTAAATCACACATGAAGAAGTTTATAGGAGTAAATAAAAAAGCCTTGAGCTGGCTAAGAAATATATCTTGTTACTTGTTCAGACCAAGCTGTGAGAACAAGCACTAATTTGAAGAGGTTTGTATTGTTTTGCCCCTACTACAGCTTTAGTTACACTGTGGAGAAAATATTCTCTCATTTGTGCCTGTAACTTGTCTGTAATGGCAGTCAAGACATTTTAAATTGTAAGGAAAAAAGTGCAGGATGGAAAGTTTTCAGCCCCAGGTCTCTCCAGTTACCAGTGTTTAGGTTTCCCTTTGCTCTTTTCCCATCCTTAGCTGCCACCTGGTGCCCTTCTGTTAGACCTGGGAGGTAGTTATAGCTTGCCAATTCTTTGACACAGATACTGAATACATCAACAACCAGAAAAAACATCCATTTCCTCTGGAAAAATTAGATCTTGCCACCTTTATATTTCTTGGGAACCTGTTGTAAATTCAGGTTATTTGGAGCGCAAAACCATGGGCACTGGTTTAGTCCACCAGAGCTGATCTAAATAGACTTTATTCATACTTTAAAAACTAAATGTACGTCCTTGTCTTCCCTCTTTCTTAAATAACACAATGCTGCTTTCCAGAAGCAATTTCGTATTTCTCACTTTCACAGGTAGCTGAAGCAGCTGCTTTTTGTTGCTTGTTGCTGGCACAGGATTTATGTACACCACTTGGCAAAGAGGTAGTGCAATTCCCTCAGAGTTACTACCCCACTCTGAAGAATGAACACTCCTGTTTTATTGAAAGCTGTATGTTCTTTGGGGGTGAATGGGTTATACAATGTCTACCTGCAGAGTCTATCTCACTGAGGAAAGCGCTTACAAATCCTACTCTCCTCTCCATGACAGTACAACTCACTGCAATCATGACAGGAAGAAGAGCTCTGTATGGCTTGAAAGCTTGTCTCTCTCACCAACAATTGTTCCAATAAAAAAAGACATAACCTCACCCACCTTGTCTCTGTAGTCATGTTGGCATGGTTGGCTTTTTTTAAATACCAAAAGATGTCTCTGAGTCCTTGGTCAGTTTCCCTCTTGGTATGTTGTCATAAATCAATACGGTCACCAGTGACATCACAGGATTTAGATTAGTGGAAATATAACCAGAATGTTGTCCTTAAACTGGTTGTGATGATTTCAAAGAGGTGGTTTTTGGCTCCTCACTACAGTTAAGACTTTTATTTTGGTACCTGCATTCTCTAGTCATTTATACATATATTATTCGCCAGGGTTAGTCTCTGATCAGGTCAGTTGGACTGAATGAAAAGGGATCTTTGCCACGGATTCTGATTTCAGTTACACCAGTGTGAATCCAGAGTAATTTAGTCAGAAATCTAAGCCTCTGCAGGCCTAGCCTGAAAAATGATAAGTGTCCTCACTTCCAAGAGAGCCCTTCCAGGAGGTACTCAGCACCTTTCAGGTTTGGGTTTTGTGTGTGCGAGTATTTCATCATTTTTGTTTACATAAATCCATTTCAGCATTACCTTCACTGCAGAAAGTACTAGGGGTCCAATCCAAAACCTAGTGATGTCAAATGGGAGCCTTTCTATTGACATCTTTGGTCATTGGATCAGTCCCTAAGACACCTAAGATATAATACGGATCTAGAGTACAAAGTAATATATATTCCCCTTCAGTGCAAAATGCATCACTCCTTATTTGGCAATTAAAATATGGCTTGGGGCAGATGCCCCAATGCTGGCTAGACTGGCTTAATAAAAATCACAGAATGCTTATTAACCAAGAACAGATAACTCCAACACTCCAAAACATTTATTTTGCCAAGAATTCCTGCTCGCACAACTGCTTTTTAAACATGTCTTATTTAAAACTAGAACAAACAACTGTACCTACTGAGAGTACCTTTGTTAGTGTCTCACAGGGCTTTTCCAATAAACCCCGGATGATTTACAATATGTTCACATGAGAGGCATATTATTGGGCCTATAAAGTAGTTGCAATGCAAGATTTTTTGGTGCCAGAAGCAGTTCCTTGTGGTTTTGTAATAAAAATCTTCTACTACTCTGAGAACCACCTAAGTAGCAAGAAATTCACTCTGGTTAATACTAGGGTGACCAGATAGCAAGTGTGAAAAATCGGGGCAAGGATGAGTGGTAATAAGCGCCTATATAAGACAAATCCTGAATATCAGGACTGTCCCTATGAAATTGAGACATCTAGTCACCCTAGTTAATACACATAGCCAGTGTCTAAAGCATGCATTTTACCATTAATTAAAGTTACTTTTCTTCCACTAGAATGGTGGTTGCGGGCTGCTACCTAAATGAAACATCCCTCAGATATGCCAGCCAAAGGCACAGTGACAGAAAAGGAAGTGTTGATGGCTGCCTGTACATATTTCACTTAGCACAATTTATTGGCCTATCAGTGATTTCCTTCATGAACTAAAAAATGGTGAAGACATATTGTGATTTCCCAAAAATAAAACAAACAACCCTCTCCAGTCAACAGAGGGCAGAAAGCTGATTCATTTGTGGTTGCCCTACCACTGCTACACTTCCACAAGGATTCTGCCAGAGGTGGTCATTTTTAAACTCTGCTCTCATCTATGGAAGATCTCCACCTAAAGAGGCTGCCAAAGAGAGGCATTTAACATCTTCCAGCTAGCCTGGCTCTGATCTCTGTTGGCTCTATCCATTTTTTAGAACTGGCTCAGAAGATGCAAGTTACAGAACTTGCACCTCTGTACCCTTCCACCAGGCAGATTTACCATAGCAGGAGCCAGCAGCTTGGGTCAAGTAGAACTCAAGGGATGATGAATCAAGTCATATGTATATTACCATACCACCGCATAAAAACACGCAGAGAAAACCACAACACCATACAATGGAGGGAGTGGGAGCCTTAATTATGAATTTCTTTCTTTTGTTTAAGTCAGATCTTTAATGTTATTTTAATGCAGGGTTGTGTTGGCTTTCATACATTTAATTCTATTGACATCCTGATAGAACTGCAGCAGGAAGACAAATTGCTTAAGAAACACATGTAAAGTGGGGTGCTCCAACTGATTAGAATTCTACTAATTATGCACTCAATTGACTCCCAGGACAAAGAAAGCTGGCACAAATAACCAAATACATAGCAGGAAAGTATGCTACTTACGAAACCGTTAGGCCAGGGAGAGTCAATAGGCTCTATGGGCCAAATCCAAACCACCAGATGCTTTGGAACAGACCATGAAATGTTTTTATTTACTTATTATTATTGTATTATTTTCTCTGGAATCTGGACCTTGATGACACCTTGACCAAGAAATTTGAATCTTAACAAAAAATAATTGATTAGCCCTGCCTTAGGTCAACCAAGAAAAAGTGGTTGTTTGCTCTAGTTTTTTTTCCCACTCACTTGCATTTTATGGTTATGCAAAATACCATTGATGATAGCACATCTGAAAGACAGGTACATCATACATCAGTCATCTACACTTCTTGTTGAAAGCCATTAGAAATCAGCTTGAGGGGGAAAAAGGGAGAAACACTTGTAATGCTGTCATGAGTGTTAAGCAACATACAGATTACAGCATAAGCGACTTCATGACAGACAGTACTGTATGCTGACAATACTGCTTTAGTTATTTTCTCATGAACTCAAAAGCAAAAGAAAAAACCCAATTCTCAGGATAAACTCACTGATCACTTTAGAAAGTCTCCTAAGCATCTACAAACACTAGGTATGTCTCCAACTCTCCTATATTTACAAATAGCAGTAGTCTGAAAAAAATCCATTTTCCTAACTTTATGAAGGTAGATTAGGGATGTAAAAGGTTAACCGTTTAATGTTTAAACAGTAATCAGCTGTTTACATTTTTTAAACAGCTGATTATCTTTTAACCTGGGGGGAGGGGAGTGGCAGAGTGCAGCTGCGCAACTCTCGCTGGTGGGGAAGCATGGAGCCCAGCACAGGGGTCGCCACAGCTGTCTGGATCCCTGCCAGTAAGAGCAACTGGGCAACTCTCGCTGGTGGGAATGCACAGAGCTCAATGCCAGGGCTAGCCCACTCCTTGTGTGGAGCCCAGTGGGCATAGCTGCAGCTGGGCTCCGCACCTCTTGCTGGCGGGGAAGCATGGAGCCCAGCATGGGGTGAACGCCATGCGGGGAAGTGAGCTGCGTCTGGGCTCGGCTCCCCATGAAGGGGGAGACAGGCGTGGAGCCCAGCACCAGGCATGGGAGGTTGCCCCAGCTGGACTCACAAGCGAGAGCAGTTGGGCAGCTCTTTCTGGCAGGGAAGTGCAGGGAGGGGGTGAGCCCCGCAGCTTGGCTTGGCTCAGCTCCCCATGAGTGAGAGCTGCCCAGCTACCACAGCAGAGGGGAGCCTCAGCTAGGTAGCTTTCACTTGTCAGTGAGGAGCCGAGCCCAGCATGGATCCCCCCCTCCCAATGTTTAACCAAATGTTTTATGTTTAGAACGTTCACATGTATTTTTAATTAAACTAATTTTTACATCCCTAAAGCAGATACAATCTATTTCTAACAGCATATACCACTCCACTATCAGGAATGGTCTGATACCATAGTCATCTACAGAGGCACCTTCTGGCATAGCTTCATAATAGGGTATCAGATTCATTTAAACTATATGTTCTTTTAAACTGTATGTATTGTACAGCATGTCAAAGCATGGTGACAGACCATTAGCAACAAACCAATTACAAAAATGGCATAGCTGTCTTCCTACAACAATTTATTCAAGTTACCAGGAAAATATAATTTATCACTGTCTCACTATACTCCCATTTAACTAATAATATAGTCATTATTTATTCATATGGAACAAACTTTCTGTGAAGCAGTTAGAGTCGTTATAGTTACAACATATGTAACACAAGTCCTCCCTCCCCGCCCCCTCCAAAAAACCCAACAACCAAGGAAATGAAAAGTTAAGCCACCCACACCTGCACACGCACACACATTACCATTATTACAAGCACTGTACACCGCAGATCATGCATAGCCACCCTTTGGATAAAATCTGACCAAGAAGTACAGCACCTGAAGGAGAAAGTTTTATGTGAATTTGGCCTACATAGTTGTATGCATACATAGTTGTGTGCACCAGAACCTCCACTCAAAATCAACCACTCAAGCCACCTCCCCCTTGCGCCAGTGTTTCTCAGAATCCACCTCTCTATCAACTGTCAGACAGACACTGTTTTACTCATTTACTAGTCAACAATGAAAAGTAGCCTTGACAAGGAGATATTTTAGCCAGCGTACAAATTCAAAATCTTCCCATTAAAATGTTAAGAGAAACCAAAGAAAAACTACATAAACTATAATACATGGGGTACATTAACTAACCATGAATGATTGGATTCCTACTTTTAGAGAAAAACAGGCATTTATGTCCATTTTAGAACACAACCCTAACTATAGAGTCCTCTGCTAGGCACCCCCCCATCATTAGAGCTGGTTGAAAAACAGGAAAACAATTAAATGAAAAATGCTGAAGTTGTTTCCATTTCACAGGGTTCACTATGGACCTATTGTTTGGGTGTCACAATATTTTCCATGATGCTTTTTTACCCCAATTTGTAGTGAAATATTCATCAAAATAGCTTTTAAAAATCATTCCTGACATTTTTCATTTACTAAAAAAACAGTTTTCTTTAAGAAATTGAAGTGTTTTGGAAAATAAATTTGGGGGGATAAAAGTATCTTGAAAATTTTTTGAGGAAAATGGAAGTTTGATAATGACAGCAATTTGTTTTTGTTGATAAAAGTATATCTTTGATAAAAAAAATATAATATTTACTTGCAACAAATTTTGACCAGCTCTATTATTTATTTTTACAGCATCTAAAATGTGTTATACACTATACACTTCACTTTTTTTGCTTTCCATTAAGTATTTCAATATCAGATGTAAGCATCTGTGTTGAGATAATTTTTTTCATTAAGATTGTGCTATCTATCAATCATCTTGGCTCTGGAATGTGACTTTTTGAGGTTCCCTGATAAGAATGTCTCTTCACACAGACAGGTTATTCCAAACATAGACAAGATCTTAGCTTCTTAGACACAAGATAGGTTTAGCTGTGTGTAAGGTGCTGGTAAAACTCTTGCACGTTGATTTGTCCATTAAGATTACGTGCTTTTACAACTCAGTGAGATCCATCTAAAATTCTTGGAGAACTTTTTCAACTTTAAAGGAGAATGATGTCCTGAATAACATGTATTTGGCTTATCAGGATTGAAAATCAACAAACTGGCACTCAAATTTACATCTCTGTTACTAAATATTGAGCTCTGGCCTTAAAGATGCCATCACATATTTCATCCAAGTACATACAAGCAAGGAAGTGGGAATCATTTTGCAGCTGGGATCTCAAATACTCAGCTTCATTTCAAATGCTCACACATGGCTGGAGAGTGACATTTCTTGAAACTTTCCTTGAAGATCTATTGTGCCCTTCATCTGCATGGTTTCTCCATTTTTTGCTAGAAAGAAATGCTTAAGAACAGCATCACAAGGGAATCATCTTCCTTCTGCATTATACAAGATGTATACAAGACAAACTCTTCTAAGACAAGCTCTGCTGCTGTCTTAGGCACTGATTGAGATGTCTGGGGGAAAAAAAAGTCACTGTCTACACTACAATGTTCTTGACAAGTTCTATCTGCATGACATTTTCACACAAAGTCTTACAATGAACAATGCAGTTAAACTTTTGGAATTGCAGAGGTGCTGATAGAGCACTCCACTTTTCTGGCAGCCACTCAACAGCTTTATCCAGTTATGGCAGGAACTCAGTGAATTGCAAAGTAAAATAAATTTTCCTAAATGCATTGACATTTTATCAATTCATACTTCACATTTTGAGAATTATTTCAAACTGTTATTTACTTCTGTAAAATTGAATGGTTGATCAACACTTGAAATAAACACAGTCTGCTTCAAAAAGGTTTTGACATCAATGCTTTTATCTGTTGCAAATGAAAATCCAACAAGATCTTTTGGTTTCTATAATATTCTAGCAAATTATTTGATCATTTATTTATACATTCAGTCAGTCTATTTCTGATCCAACTCACATTCACAAAAACTTTGGAGAAGGAAGTTTACCTATTTAGCAAAGCTTTTGATATGGTCTCCCACAGTATTCTTATCAGCAAGTTAAAGACGTATGGGTTGGTTGGATGAATGGACTATAAAATTGATAGAGAGCTGGCTAGATCCTTGGTCTCAACGGGTGGTCCTACAATGGCTCAATGTATAGCTGGCAGCTGGTAACAAGTGGAGTGCACGAGGGGTTGGCCCTGGGGCCGGTTTTGTTCAACATCTTCATTAATGATCTGGGGGGTAGGGTAGATTACACCCTCAGCAAGTTTGCAGATGACACTAAGCTGGGGGGGTGATAGAAACCCTGGAAGGTGGAGATAGGATACAGAGTGACCTAGACAAATTGGAGGATTGGGCCAAAAGAAATCTGATGAGGTTCAACAAGGACGAGTGCAGAATCCTGCACTTTGGATGGAAGAATCCCATTCACAGCTAGAGACTGGGGATCGAGGTGCTAGGCAGCAATTCTGCAGAAAAGGATCTGGGGGTTACAGTGGATAAGAAGCTGGATATGAGTCAGCAGTGTGCCCTGGTTGCCAAGAAGACTAATAGCATATTGGGCTGCATTAGTAGGAGCATTGCCAGCAGATCAATTGAAGTGATTATTCCCCTCTATTTGGCATTGGTGAGGCCGCATTTGGAGTATTGTGTCCAGTTTTGGGCACTACAAAAAGGATGAGGACAAGTGGGAAAGAGTCCAGTGGAGGGCAACAAAAATTATTAGGAAGCTGGAGCACAAGACTTATGAGGAGAGGATGAGGGAGGTAGCCTTGTTTAGTCTGCAAAAGAGAAGATTGAGGGGAGATTTGATAGCAGCCTTTAATTATCTGAAATGGGGTTCCATGGAGGATCGAGCTCGGCTATTCTCAATGGTAGTAGATGACAGAACAAGGAGTCTCAGGTTGCAGTGGGGGAGGTCTAGGTTGGATATTAGGAAAAGGTTTTTCACTAGGAGGGTGATAAAGCACTGGAATGGGTTACCTAGGGAGGTGGTAGAATCTCCGTCTTTAGAGGTTTTTAAGGTGCAGCTTGACAAAGCCCTGGCTGGGATTATTTAATTGAGGTTAGTCCTGCTTTGAGCAGGGGTTTGGACTACATGACCTCCTGAGGTCCCCTCAAACTCTAATCTTCTATGATTCTATGATTTTACTTTGACAAGAAAAATCTTAACAAACAGATCAGCAAAGAATGGCTTGAACAGTCATTTTGGCAGCTTGCTAAAATAGCACCACTCAGTTTGTCAGCATTCAAAAGACATGATGGTGGTCTTTGTGCAAACAAAATTTAGTACTGCTTTAACTATACTAATAGAGTTAGTACAACCCTTGTAGTATTGATGTTGTACCTGTATTAACATGTTTATACCAGTATAGCTTATTCCTATACAGGAAGGGGCTGGGACCATTTTTTTGTTCTGTTTGTACAGCCTGATCCATTAATCGGGCTGACAGCCTGATCCAAGACACTAAGATAATACAAATAATAAGTAATAATAATAATATACCAGTATAATAGTAAGGCTGGTACTTACTGAAAATAGTAAGGCTTTTTTCAGCTCAGCAAGTTTTGCCCCCTTTATCTTCCCTTCTAACGTTTTCAGGTTGGGTGTTTTAATGTCTGCAGGTTGTATTTCCTTTGTATTGTACAGTATTCTGGTTTGACTTTCCTTTTATCTCCGGCTGAAGTCCTCACAATTAAATTTGATTGGGTCTTGGGAGCTGTTGGTCTGGCTGGGAGATCTAGCTGCTGCAAAACTGGCTGTGAGGAGCAGCTGCCAAAAGATGGCAAGCCATAGCTACAGGAACTGGCAGTGCAGTGGGGAGTAGCTATTAGGAGTGGTTAGAGGAGGTGCTTGAGGAATAACGTAGGGAGGCAAACTAAGTGAGGGAAGAAAAGAAAGATACAGGAACCTCACTGAGAGAATGAGAAGCCACAATGCAGGGAGGGAAGAGGATCAGGAGAGAGGTTGCAAGGCAAGGAAGAAGTTATGGGGACAGGACAGACAAAAATGGTAAGAAAGATGAGCTGGCAGTTTGACAAGGCAAACATAAACCCTTGAGCTGTGTTTGGGGTTCATGTGCAAGGTTATTCTGTGAAACTGGTCTCAGTGGTATGCAGCGTCAGTGAGGTCAGTGGAAGAAAATTAATTATTTTGATGTCTGCATCCTTATATTGAGGCCTGGAGACAAAACAAGCCTGTATGTCTTCCCCACAGACCTCACCCTCATCCTGTCATGCACAGTGGACCAGTCATGTTAAAACGTTCCATGGGAGAGACAGAAGAGCGAATCAGTCAATGGATGGATGAATCATTTAAACCAGACAATGAGAATGAAGAGCTTGGGATGGTATTATTCTTTTTAATTATTTAATGATTATATAGCAGCAGGAATGTAGCTGGTGCTTTAAATACAGATAATATATTTTCATTTTATGCACCTCTCTCTCCAGGAAGCTTGCAATTTATGTTAAGACAAGAATAAGAAGAATCGTGACAGGAAAAAAAGACAATACAGGGAGAGGTTGAGGGAGAGGAAGGTAAGAGTTAGAATAAGGTCATGCCATTACTTACATGAGTAATGAACGTACTGGTTGCATACTTTTTCACTTTATGTTTAGGCTGTGGCCCATGAGCCCCCTTTAACTGCTTTTTGAGGAATAAATCCACCCAGCATTTTATTGTTTTTTGTGTCTACAACAGGCAGTAGCCTTCATGAAGACAGACATTTCATTTTTATATCATCACTGCATACCTGCACAAGAATTTGTAAATCTTACTCCACTTTGCTTCAGCATTGATTATTAGGATAACCTTATAGTGTAAACAAGAAACAATTTGTATAAATGTTAAGACCTGTTTCAGCATGGCTTACATCTCATTGAGCCCCTGTTGAAATCAATGGGACTTGCTCAAAGTTAAGAAGAGGCTGAAGTGCTTTGCTGAACATGGATAAAATCACTCACGTGCTTAAGGTTAACTGTATGACTAAGTGCACTGCTGAATCTGGGCGTTAAGCAGCATTCATAAATACCAAGGGACTCTTCAGTGCAACCCATGGTCTATCAGCATACCAGTCTTGCTATGGAAGCATTAAATGTAAACAGCATTGTTTAAGTTTCTGGTCTGAAAATAAAACTTTAAAAAAATGGAATAATCCTTTCCTGAAGTGTTTCTAAAAAGGCAATGCAGTTAGAACAAAAGTGGTAGGATTTAAGTGCAAGTTCTTTATGCTCATTATCTGGGAATATCTAGCCAAAATTTCTTGAGCATAGTCTTCTTGCTCCTCCACAGATAAGTAGCCAAAAAGGAGAAGAGATGAATTTGAGCCCTAAAGTTTAGATCTAAATATGGACCTGAATTTTCAGTAGGACTTTGCTTTGCACCTATTCCTAATAGGGAACTGTCTGGCCACATGAATTTGTAACATATATTTCTGCTAAATTAGAGTTCATATAAAGTGATGAGCACTCAAACACCTTCTGTGGATTTATGGTACTCCTTGGATGACTTTACATTAATATATTTTCATCTGTGTTAGCCCTTAATTGAACTGACTTTGCTCAGCCTGACAAGCTGAATTTTCAAATGTTAAGCAGCTTAGCTTTCATATTCTTAACCACAAGCTGTTCATTGTAATTCACAACCATAAGAGGTTAATAGTATCAGTGTGGCAAAGTATTTTCCTTTGAATAATTTAAAGAAAAAGTTTAGATCTCACAAAAAGTGGTGGGGTAGTAAACTAAGTAGAGACATTTTTCCTCAGAAAAGATGGGATAAGGTTTATTATAGTCTTTAATATGTATATTGAAGCTGCAAAACATCTCTATCTAAGGAGCAGAAGCAATCTCACATAAACAGTGTGGACATAAATGGAGTGCTATTTGACCTGCCTCCACTCATTAGAAAATAGATCAAAAGAATGATGTGCAAAGATTTTTCATTATCAAATTTTAATGACTAAACGGCATTCTTATTTATTATTTATCTATGTTTAAAATAAACCAGCTTCTTCTTGTGATAATGATTGCTTTTATACTATAGAAGTTTATACCAAACAACTCAGGGCCTGATTCTGCCTTCAGTCATACAGGTTTAATTTAAATCAGGAGTATCCACAGGCCAGGTCTACACTACAAACCTATATTGCTATAACTATGTTGCTCAAGGATGTGAAAAATCCACACCCCCCGAGGGTGTTATACCAACCCAGTGTAGAAAGCGTTATGTTGATGGGTGAACTTCTCCCGCTGACATAGCTACTGCCTCTCAGGGAGATAAATTAACTACACCATGGCAGAAGATCTTCTGTCAGCATAGCAGTGTCTTCACTAAAGTGCTACAGTGGTGCAGCTGTGCTGCTGTACGTGAAGGCAAGCCCACAGTGTAGCTGGTCGCTGGGGATAGAATGGGGCTTCTCAACCCACAAGCCACTTGAGGTCCGATCAGCACACAGCTGTGGGCCATGTGGCCCATCTTCAGGGCCATGAAGTGTATATATTGTGTGGATGTGGCCCACATAACACAGAGAGAGTTGCATGTTTGGCCCACAATGGTAAATAGGTTGAGAACCACCAGGATAAACTAAGCCCTGTTCCCTTGGACCGGAGCCCAATCCAGCCAAATGAAGCAAGTTGGGCTGCCCCTAGACCTACAAAGGGCTGCTAATGGGCAGTTGGGAGATGGACTGAGACAGCCAGTGCCCTGGAGAGGGAAAACCACACTGGAGTGGATCTAGCTCCTGTGGTGGGGTCCTGGAGCAAGGAGCGTGGGAAGTAGCCCAAAGCCTGCTGCTCCACGAAGGGAGCAAGAGTTGACTGAGCCTTCAGTGGGAAGCTGTTGGGAGCAGGAACGGCTGAGGCCCCTGGGAGAGTGGCCCTGAATCTTGAGGCTAAGGAATGAGTTAAGACTGTTTTTCTGTTTGTTTGCTACCCTGTATTAAGGCAATAAATCTGCTTTGAAAAGACTGGGCATGGCAGTGCATACGTACTCTGGAGCTGAGAAGAAGCCCAGCTCAATGACATGGAGTAATTTTGCTGAAGTCAGCAGAGGCACACACTAGTTTAAAACCGACGTAAATCAGATTAGAATCAGGTCCTCAGTGTTTATTTTTTGTGTCCATTTTATATAAGATTGAGGTCTTAAGTACTCCCACTGACTACAGCGGGACTTCAATGCACCTGAGTAGTGCTAAGCACATGGATAAAAGTTCATAGAATCTGGACCACAGATATTTAGTTACTATCACTGGAACTATTTGCTACATTACAAAAATAGATAAAAAACACGATGGAAGGCAAACATTTATTCATTAAAGAAATATACACTAATTCTCCCTTTAATGAACATGGACTACGGAATTAGAGAAGCACAGACAGTGGAGAAATCTAAATGAAGAAAGGGCAGTTTGGGATAAAGAACTGATATTATAATTTTCACATCTTCAATGTAGGGATGCTTTCCTTCATTCCAATTCTCTCTCTCTTTTTTTCACTTATCTGTAAAAGGTAAAAGCAATTTCAAAAACATCTGTTCAAGAACAAAAACAACGAGAGTTCTGTAGCACTTAAAAGACTAAGAAATGTATTTTTTGCAGACCTCTCTATGGACTTTGCTATTACCTACCCCACCCATTGTTGTACCTTCCCCTTGATTGTATACATATACCACCTATCTGATTTCCATTCCCCGCATCTGACGAAGTGGGTTAAAGCCCACGAAAGCTTATGCCTGCAAAAAATAAATGTGTTAGTCTTTTACGTGCTACAGAACTCTGATTGTTTTTGCTATATCCAGAGTAACATGGCTACCCCTCTGGAACTGGTCAAGAAGAGTTGCTGAAAATCTATAGCTCACAAACTATTCTTTCCCATCAACAGTTCCAATAATCAAAAGGAAATGTTTCTGTTCAGGTTTTAAAACAGATTGCAAACTAGATATCGTATTCTCCCATTGCTGGATTATAAAATACAAACTGACAAGGTATGACAAGATATGACAAGAAGTTCTTTACCAGCTTCCCTGAAATAGTGTGAGGTTAGTGACATCTATAGACAGAGATTAGTACTAAGAGGGATTCCAATTGAAGAGCTTTGACAACACACTCCATAAATAATTTTTTAATTCAGTGAAACAATAGCATTTTTTAGAATATATATATGAATGGGGGAAATAGAATGCCTACCTGTTCCTAGTATGGCATGAAGTTCCCTTCTCTCCCACTAAGGAGGGCTTATTGCAGAGGCGGATTTAGGAGTTGGAGAAATTTTAAGAAAACCAAAGAGTTTAAAATATGAAACATTCACTTCTTCAGGAAGACTCTGAACTCTGGTTTATAAATCCCTGCATAAAAATCCAGGAGTAATCATGGGGCTAACAAACTGTATGTTAAACTTCACCACTCAGTCACTGTGCTTTTAGTTATTTCCATTCCCTCACTTAAATTGTTTACAAAGGACCTGATCTTGCAAAAATTAAGCACATGAGTAACTTTAGTCACATGAGTTGTTTCATTAACTTCAGTGGTACCACTCATATGACTAAAGTTACTCACATGCTTACTCTTCCAGGATCAAAGGTAAAATTCTTTGTGGAAGGGACCTTGTTTTCCTGTTTGTCCCTAGAGCACACAGGACCAGATGTATAAAGGTATTAAGGCACCTAAAGATGAAGACAGGCACCTAGTGGGATTTACAAGTCACATATCTGCATTTTAGGCACCTAAATACCTTTGTAAATCTGGCCTTCTGCACATTGTTGGCTCAATAAAGAGAGGGTCGAACAACAAGGCCCCTATATAACTCCCTGAGAGAAACCCACTGATTTCAGTGGGATGTGGGTCACACTCCAAGAGAGCAATGTCATGTACTATCAATGCCATTAATAACATTTATTAGACTAAAGCTTTCTTGCAGTATGAATCACAGGTGAGAAGAAGAAGTTCCATTGACACAAATGGCCAGTCTCTCCAAGCTACTTTCAGGCACCTTCCTTTATTTCCTAGCTTTTTGATTCCATTGCACTCAGATTTCTTCTGTTGCAAGCCACATAGGAAGAGCATAGGGTCATAAAAGTCCCTATAAAAATGTTGTCTTGTATGAACTGCAGCAATTCTAAGCATTGGTGAAAAAGCTGTAAATATTAGAACATGTTATGGGCTTCAATACTACCTGGAAATTAATAACTAAAAGTCTCTGATTATATGAAGTATCACATTTTATTAAATATTTAGCTGTTTTCTTAGAGTTGAAAGCCTACCAGATTTAGTCAGAAAATATTGCATACCCAAAATTTGATGTGATAAAAACAATACACTCCAAAAAAGGAATATAATTTGCATTTAATTTTATTAATGAAAAAAATTGACATAACTGTACAGTAGTAGCCATGATAAGACTGAATTAATTTTCTGGCACATTTAAAATCCACTCCTGTGCAGTAGTTCAATCAATTGCGTATGCAAATTTATTTTAGTATAGTTGGTCTCATAGGAGCATTTTAAGTACTCCTTTTATATAAAAATGTCAAGAGTAAAATTGCTTTGAAATGTGTTTGTAATTTTGTTGCTACAACTCCGAGCGCTGGGCATGCTGGCCCAATGTGAGCTAGAACAGTACACATTTGGCTTATTCAATGGATGCAAAATGGTCTTACAAAGAATTTTCTTTTGGTCTACTTCAGCAGCAGCAGAAATTGTAGTAAAGGCATTCTAAATTGAATTAAGTCACTTCAGGTTGCTTAAATTTCAAGTTTATGTGCTGTCCAGCACCAGTTTCTCCTGCCCTCTGGACAGATTTAATTGTGAACTGAACTGCAAAAAGGCAAATAGCTAAATCTTTGAAAGAAGCAGGTTATTAACCTTATTAAACACAACCTAGTAAGTGATATATGCTTTAACCAAAGGAAAAATTAGAACTTTAAATGGCCTTGTACAGGATGTACAGTATATGCTCTAATCGCACACTGCATCTAATTTTCAGCTGCATGTCTCTGATTTCAGTTGCACTCACTGATATGGTGGAGGTGGCTCACGTGAACATTTAGTTAACAAAGACAGAGTATGTTTCTAGCACTTTTGTGTACATAGAAAGGTTTGATACTGTAAATTGCTATAAACCAGTTTGGATTTAAGGGAACAACCAGTGGTTGCCACTTCTGCAGCAGGAGTCCCCCAACACATAATTCCTCTGTAAAATTAGTCAATCAAATTTGCAGAGTTTCTGAAAAAAATAATCTCACCAACTCTTTCTCCAAACCTTTTAAGCAGCCCTGTGCATGGGTTTGAGATCACAGAAGATGGGACTTGTAGTGTTTTTGGTGGGGTTGGGGCAGCAAAAACTCATTTTGCAGAGCAGCTTTAAAATGTGAAGACTGGCTTTGTTCAAATGTTGAGCTTTCACTGAGGTTGAGACTTACTGCTCACTCAGGCAGTGGCTAAACTACACATGCTGCTTCTACGTCTGCAGCCATGGCAACTGCCTTACAAGAAACTTCCCTTCTATTTCTCCCATGGGTGCACAGAGATTGCACCGTTTAATCAGCCTCCTCTCCCCTGCTTGTTGCTCCAGCAGTGCTTGAGAAGGAGAAAAAGGTGGGGCTAAATTGCTGTTGAGAGTCCAGATGCTACCGCAGGTCACTCCCCAGTATTGGCTTCTAATACTGGGAAGGAGTCTGGAGCCATACTGATCCTCAGTGCCCATGCCACAGACCAGTGAACTCTGCTCCCACGGCTGACCACACAGATAAGTTCTGGGAGACCACAAGTAGTGGGGAGGAGACCCAGTACTTCAAGAACCAATATTTCATTGTTATAGCAACCACTCCGGCCAAAACCAGTGGTGACTGTCCAATCATCTACCCTTCAGTCAGGGACCTTAGGAGAATCCTTTTGCCGTCACTGCTGCATCTCTAAGAACAATTGCCAGGTAGGGGAGCCACCTAGAAGACCCTTGCCGATGAGCTGGAGAGAGGAAATCATAATATGTGAAGGCATATTCACCAACACTAGGGCTGGAAGGACTGATGGATTTGGGAGCTAAGTATGGAATTGTTGGGATTCTTTTTATTGGGTGGGGGAGATAGTTTATCCTCACAATGTCACATGTATTGCCCACTGAGGTAAGGCAGAAATATGTTGAGAAAACCCTTGTTCAAATTTTGGAGGCACACCACTGATCATGCCTGTATTTATATCTTTTTGTGCAAGAACTCTTCATTTTATTTATGACTATATGTTGTCTGTTAACATGAGCTGTTTATGCTTCTGTTTATGCTTCTGACCCATCACACTATTCTAATTGTTCAGAATAAATAAATACAATAAAAAGTCTTTCAAACTCTTAAGTTCCTTACATCTAAAATTATAGAGAGACATAAGCTACAAAGTTCAGATCCAAACATAGGTGTTGGTCCTGGAAAAAGTTACTTACACGTGCTAATCTTTAGGCACATGAGAAATTTTATGCAAGTCAATAGGAAGACTCACATGTGTAAAGTGAAGCATTTATGTAACTATTTTCAGGGTCAGAGCCCCAAGTCAGAAGTCTGTCAAAGTTTGAGAGTGCTTAGATTGGGGTCTAGAGCTAAATCAAACTTGAGCCCACCCTCTTTTCCTTTATACTCCTCCATCTCTTCTTGAATGCCTAGAAGATATTAGCCAACCAATTACTGTACTTAAATCAGGGAAAGCTGAGCTTATTTATTTATTTAATAAAAAAATTGTAACATTGAAGAACCATCTGGTTGCACAATTGCTACTTACATAACAGTGTGATTTTATTTTCATTAAGGTTATCATTATCTTATCCTGTCCTTTTTCTCTTAATATTCGGTATATTCATTTTTTTGCATCTTGTCTCAAATTAGTTTGTAAACATGTCACTTGTAGTGGTTGCACAGTGCCCACCACCATGGAATTCTGATCTTGCAGTACAAATAATAAGTAATAATATTTCTTTCGAGAAAGTGCAAATATTGTAAACAAGGGTTTAGACAAAAAACATGCGCTTCTGATTTTCTACCAGTTTGTTCATCCTTTTTAGTGTTTTAGTTGTTGTGCATGCACATTTGCATGTTCTTTTTGACAAACTCATGAGAAATCTTTATTTCCCAGCTGCTTTAGAAAATGTAGCCTGAAGAAGATAGTGAACTAGAAATTTATGCTAAACATGAAATCTAGAATTGAATATAGACTGCACTAAGTGCTGCTGGAGTCATGGAGATTTTAGGAAATATAAATGAAATAAGCAAGAGATATGACATCACATCTGACACCTTTGTTGTTTCCAGACAGATATGTCTGTTTTGTCCCTCGTTCTGTGGCTCTAAGGAAGTTTTAGATAAAATAACAGAGTTGGGACTTAACCTAAAGACTGTCTGTCTCAGAATAGCAATTAATAAAGAAACCAAATACCATTTGACTAGTTTAGCCAAACTGGTTCTGTTAATTTGCTTCCTCCTTATCTCAGTCTTGGGCATACTTATATAAAGGACATTTGTCAAAGCACTTTTCATATTGGTTTAATTGATTATCCATTTGGAAGCCTGAAACTGATATATGTATTTTCATACTTTTGTTATTCGTGAGTTGTTCATGAAGGCATATATTTATTTCCTTTTAAAGAAAAGAATCATTTGCTCAATGAAATAAAATCAAATGACTATGACACACAGCCACAGCATATAAAGGCCTGTTTGCTTCAAGACAGTTCCATGAAGCAGAACCAAACAGAATGTTGGTGGCTTAATTCTGATTCATAAATATGTTGCTTTTTCATAAAATCTAAAACACAGCAGTTAAAGGGCATGATTCAATGACCACTGAGGTCACTGGAGGTCTATTGATTTCACTGGGTATTGAATTAGATCTCAAAGTGTCTTATATTTCTCATTCAAAGAACGAAAATAGTCAACAAAAGAAACTTCCAACACTTTCGAGACCTTTTCTGACATCAACTACATAGTTTCCTGATATACAAAGAAAAGCAGTATGGCCAAGATTAACAGAGAAAAAAAGAAACATGAAATAATAAAACAGTATTTCCCACTCGGGATGAGAATTACGCAAAAAAGATTCAGAAAAACAAAGCAATAAAAATTCTTCAACCAGACTTGGAAATGTAAGAAAAATAATAATGAAATTTATATTTTTAAATGGAAACAGTTACAGTAAGGCCATCAAACACCTAACTGGCAGTAGATCCAGGGTTAATAAAAATCAAGGTACTTCTGTAATAGGTACCCAAAATGGAAACAGTTTAAAGGAATAGCCTCTTTAAGTACCATTTGAATTATATTAATTAGCATCGACTTTTAACATATCCTTGTAAATTAGTTTCAGAAAAGTTGAGCCAAAGCTTATACATCTTTAAGTAATACATTTAATAGCATATCCATTCTCCCATAAATACAAACTCATATTCATTTGGACATCTATATGTAATATTACTTTATAATAATATTAAACAAAAGGGAAAAAGCATACTGCCAAGTGATCAGATCAAAATCTGGGGAAATTAGTTACTGTAGAAATTGAACATGTACACATTTCAGTATTTTAGGGGAGTATTTTGGGGGGTAAGAAGGAAAGAGGAGTTCTTTTTAAAGAAAAAAAAAAAAAGAACCATCTTTAAACAGCACTGACATTTCCCTACTGTGGTCTGGAGTTCTGGCAATATCAGTTTATTAACTTCTGTGCTGGTTTGAATTTGTATGAGGCCATTTATATCATTTATGAAATCTTATATTGCTGTGAGGCACATAACGTAAAATAGTATTTGGTTGCCAAGAAAAATAGGAAAAAAAAAAGATTGGTGTCTTTGGGAAATGTTAGTATGTGCCAAGCTTTAGAGGATAAACCCAAATCCAGGCTGAATGTTTTAGATTTGCCCTGAGGCCTAGAAAGAATTTTATTCTTTTCTCACAATACCGGTGCTCTCTGCATCCACTTGGAGATATTTATGGAATAGAAGGCAAGCAAGCAAGAAAGAACCACAGACCCTGCTTGACAAATACTGACTACTTCCATTTTTACTGTCATCTGAGTCAGTGAAAACTTTGGTTACTTCTCACGGGATGGTAAAGGAGAAGGTGAAGAGGACTGTATCACGGGGAATAAAATGCTACATTGCTGCTCTCATAGGGAGATGAATAAGATGACCCTTTGGTCATGTCTACACTACTAGCTTTAGTTGACACAAGTTACGTCCACATAAATCTGCTGTAGTTAATATATTGCCCGTGTGTGTGTAATATTTGGCTCCTTGCGGCGGCTCAGTGTGTACTCACCAGCAATGTGTGTGTCAATGCACAGTGTGATGTACCATGGGCAGGTATCCCATTGTGCAACTTGCTATCATGCAACATGATGTTTTCTGAGAAAGTTTGATAATGCATGGTGGAACCAAAACAAGTTGCATGGGGATAGCTGGGAGTAGGGGGTAAAGTTCCCATCATGCAACTTTCTCCATCCCATAATGCCATGTATAGTCCATATTTTTTGTGTCTTTTTAAAAAAAATCCCATAAAACCCACACAGCACTTCTTACTGTCCACCATCTCTGACAGAAGCATGGAACCCTCACAACTATGCACTATTGTCACAAACGTGCAAACTCCGGATGAACAATAGTCGGGTATTTGCAGAGCCATAGCAAGAACCACAACAAAGGGGGAACATGACAATTTGATGGAGGACAGTCTGCTAAGGGACATAGCAAAAACCAGTTCAAGGTTGTTGTTGGTATTCATGGAGCAGTTGCAGATGGTAAAGTGCCACTTCTGGGCCTGAGACACAAGCACTGACTGGTGTGATCGCACTGCATTGTAATGCAGGTTTGGGATGACGAGCATTAGCTGCAGAACTTTTTGATGCAAAAGACCACTTTCCTGAATCTGTGGGCCAAGCTCACCCAGCCCTCTACTGCAGGGGCACCTGAACAAGTGCTGCACTGAGAAATCAGTAGCCAAAACCGATACATTTTAGCAAAAATTTTCAGTTTTGACAACTTGGCATTTACCAAGTTACCAATGCTTCCGCTAGTGTTGGGACCAGGATTTAACCCCACTGAAATGACATGATGTGTGATATGATTTGTGGCATTCTATACCAACCACAAAGGTGTACCCAGTATCACATCAACCAACTTGATTCTTAACAGCTGTATTGAAAGATGGTAACATTCTATGATGTAGACAAGCCCTCGCTGGCTGGTTATATACACAATATGTGCTTTTAAATGTTCTTGCTTGAGGCAATTAGAAGACAATGAGCCTGATTTCTCACACCTTCTATGCTGTCAGTTACATCAGTGAAAAGCAAATGTTTTCTCGTTTGTTAATATTTAACTCTCACTTTCCAAAGGGGAAGTGACCCTAAAAAGTACAAAGCAGGGTAGAATCAGCCGTTGTCTCCAAAAGCAGTGACTGTGGCAGCTTTGTGATAATTCCTCCAGGTAATCCTGATGTAAACTGTAAATAAACCAGGTCAAATTAATCCGTGGTATATTACCACTGCAGGAGAATTTGGCCTAAGGTGTCACCACAGTACAGTAACTATTGATTTTTTCTACCCGTTTTAAAGAACACAAACATTCTAGGCCATGTACTCTGATGGCCTAGAACACTCACTGGGAGAGAGAGGAAGACCAATCGGTCTTTGTAACTATACTAACATTCACTGGCAGTACCTGTGATTGTGCACAGCGGGCAGTTATGAATTGCTAGTTGTCACCTACATACAGAAGAGGTAAGTCGATTTATTTACCAACTCTATGCTACAGAACACCTCTACTGGCCTTTGCACAGACCATGAATTCATATAGTTGAGAGAGACTACAGCTGGGTTTTCTGAAGGACTCCTCTAAACATTAAAAGTGAGAACTATAAAAGAATTCATTTTCTTCCTTTTCCTTCTTAGAAGACTAATGCTTGTCTTCACCATAAGACAGTGACACACACACAGTTAGCAATTTCAAATTTCTTTTTACTGAATAACACTCCAAAGATAAACTGTTTCAGCACAGCAATTACAGGCATCCTATCTAGACTCATATCACTAACTAGACTGATTTGTTCTTTCCCTTTGAAAATTATAACCCAGGGCCTAAACCCTAAAATATATCTTTTGAAACCACACAAAATAAGTACAGGAATTGGACTTTTGACAGTCAGAGAGCTTCTGCTTTCATGTAGGCTCACCTTGGATGTTATATTGATAAATAGATAAAACATTTAATTGTGTACATAAGCAATTGTTTGAGCAACCACAATACTGAACACATACACAGCTTCAAATAAGAAAAACTGACAATGATTGACCTCCAGTCTATGGTCTCTCGTTTATACTGTTTTCCCAGGCTCAAATCAACTGACTTCTGTAAAACTGTATTGAAATCCAACCCACAGATTCAGTCTGGGGTATCCTTGGCAGATCTAGCTTCTCTCTGCAGGACGGGTGTGCCACTACTCAGCGTGCACAACCATGATTTGTGTTTCAACAATATAAATATCTTTTCAAACAAATACAGCTGTCCACTTACTTTCTTATAAGCCCTTGCTTTATAAAATAACAAGAATAAGACAGCAGCCTTTTAGGAAAGTAGCAAACATCCCTATCCCCATATCTATAGCCCATTGCTATAAAAATTACTTATTTTCCTTCTTGGCCCTAAGGACTTTACAGATACCTTACCATATAAATGCTGAAGACTAATAAGATCCAACTGACGTATAAAATTAAAGGAAACCGTATGGAGATCCAACCCACAGCTTCAGCCTGGATGGATCTGATTGGTGCTCAACATAGCTGCCAGTCTGACAGAAAGCAATAGGGATTGGTCAGGAACTTCCAGCTTCTAACTAAGGGATGAGTGTATGCATAAGGGAAGCTACTGAGCCTGGTTAACAACCTATTGAACTCCCTTTAGTGTACTAAAATAGCAACTACTTGTTTGCAGTCACTCAAGCCTCTATCCTGTCATCTTGTCTGGCAATGTTTCCATATCAGCTCAGGGCAAGTAGAAACAGCAGCTGTACTTATAGCAATAAGGTTTTTAACTGAATTCTAGAAAATAAAGAAAAGGGGGCTGCACTAGGTTTGAATAAGAAACACTGAGGGTGAGATAGAAATCATCCCACATGGTTACAAAGAGTGTGAATGGGTATTTTTCTTCCTTAGTGGACATTGAAGAAAGAGAAATCAACATTAAAGAAAGGCCAAATATGTAATTGTATGGCTTATTGAAGTGAGTGGAAATTACCATTTTCATACATTTATTGTGAAAATAAAATATTATTGGAAATAAAATAGTATTTGGGACTCAACCTCTGGCAGTGTTCCTCATATAGGGCCACCCCGAGACTTCATCTTGTTTATTCACCTTCATGATATTCTACAAATGAAGGACTAGGTCACACCTTTAAGGAACAGCCCTGTACTGGGAAGGTGCCACACTGCCCAAAGTTTCATGTGTTTTGCTTAGCTTGCGCCACTGTTCTTCAGGATGGCGCAACCAACAAGAATGACAGGGCCAAATGCAAAATAGGTGTACATGAATGGACTTCATGAAAACCTCTGGCCATATAATTTAGCTATGATGCAAATTGCGATGGTAAGTTCCATTGGTCGATGGGAGAGACACATACTGATCTCAAACCCACTTGTGTAAATCCACCATGGATATCATTGGGACACATTCTGAATCCATTTACATCAATGTAAATCCAACATAACCCCACTTAATATTTCAATCATTTTTAATGTAATGTTATCAAACAAAATGGGATTTATAATTCCCATTGAAATGCCAGCTCACAAGGAAAAGAGGCAGGACACTCAATTAGCCAAAACGGCTTTTGCTATCTATCACAAGATGACAGGTCTTCTCTCTTGACAGGGAAGACTGGTTAGGAAAATGAAACACGATAAACAATTTAGCACCAGGTCAAAAATGAATAATCTATTTGCAGGCTATGTACTTACTCTTTGAAGTCATCATTAAGTTTAAGACTGTGAACTGAATGGAGAAAGAAGTCTGCTCTGTCAATGATTAATTATACATCTTAAAGAACATGGATATGACCCAGGATTTGAACCAAATGATTAAATCACGTATCTCCTGGACAGAAGGCAAATTAAGAGCAAGACTTAACACAGTTGTCCTCCAACATCAGAGGGGAGAAGGGTCTTTTTGGATCTAATTACAGTTAGTCAGAGAGGAATCTGAGAGCAATTAAAAGGTTGTCACTGCTCTCCTGCACTTCACAAGAATAGTATTATTGCACCCTGGGAAACTATAATCCTGACCATTTGTTTTAGGAATAAATGGCCAAACTGTTCGAAGCTGGCTTCCTAAAGTTAGGCATCTAAATCCAAACCTACCCTACCTAAACAAATGCAGACTCATTATTAAAAGTGCTGAGCATCTGTAGCTGTCCATTGAAGTCATGGGAGCTTCAGGTGCTCAGAATTTCTGAAAAACAGGCCACTTTTATTTAGGGGCTGACCTATGCATTCAGGTGTCTAGCTTAGCCCTCTAATTCTGTACATTTTAGCCACTGTATCTATTGAGTATGTAACATCCCCAATGCATCAAGACAGAATCCAGTGAAGACACTATGGATCACAATGAAATGTAATCCACATACATCTGAGTCAATGGGTGTAATATTTAACCAAAATAACTAATAAATAATCACCATCTTCATCATCACCACCAGGAACGGAAGCTATTTTCACATATTGGCAGTCTCTAGTAGGACATTTCACTAGGGGTCACTGTTCTGGAGACACTATGGATTTCCAGCTGGAGCGGATTCCTTTCCTAGCCACTATTAGAAAGATGATAGCTATTGAAGCTTCAAGTTGTCCATTCAAAAGGCATTGTTGAGAAGAGCAAATTTAAGAGTAATTTCAAGAGTGTGAGGGATCCTGGACCTCGAACCAGGTCTGGAGGTCATGACTGCCACCCAGCAGCTCACATGAATAACGAGAAAAGGATCCTGTGAAAGGTTAGTTTTCAGAGAGCCCCATGCCCAAAGCTCCCGACTGGGGAAACATTTAGCCCCCTCCTTTCCCAACATTGGCTGAGGGACTCTCTATAAACCAGGAAATAACAACAGGAAGTTGTCTGAGCGACTGAAGGAATACCTGGTTGGTTGGCTGCTACCATGGACCCCTCCTGCTCATCTGACTCCCTAGCTCTGCTTCCCTGCCTGCTTCTGGTTCCTATCCTCCTACAACAGACTCCCGTCTACTCCTATTTCCCACTGTCCTGCCCTACTCCAAGTCCCTGCTCTTGCACCTTACCTTTGATGCTGTCTCCAACTCTGATCCCTGGCTTGGCACCTGCCACTGTCTCCAGTTCTGACCCCTGTCTCTGACCACTAGGCCTGACCACACACGCCCAGGTCATCACAAAGGGCTGGTTATAATACATTTGATCCTGTTGTCTTGCTTTAAACTAGTGAATATCTTAACCAGTTTCATATTACTACAGTGCTCCAAAAAATACCTTATATAAAGTACAGATAATAAACAGATCGTCGGGTGGTGTAAATTAGCATTTACACCAGCTGAGGATCTGGCCCAAGATACTTTGCTTGGTCCTACTTTTGTGGCTTCACAGACTATTTCACCTCCCGATGTATATTTTAAAATGAATCTTTCAGGCTGTCAGTATCATTTCCATAAAACGGAAACCAATGAGATCTCAACCCACCATTAAAATGTTTATAGACATGGTGTACCTCATCACAAACACTTCTGTGGTGACTGGAATTGAAATTTATGACTTAACTGAGTTTTGTTAGTGGGTCCATTAAAATAAAAATCATATAAATTGACAGCATCTTCTACTGGGAAACTTGCCACAGTCATATATTTGTGTTGCTAAAAGCAAAAACCATCTATGTTGGAAGTGAGAAGAGTGCTGTAAATATGTCATAGTCATTTAAGGCAAATAGATTTCTTCTACTTTACAAATCACATAAATCATTCCTGAAGTGAAAAATATAAAAAATATATAAAAAATAAGACACAATATTTTAACAATGTGAGTCATTAACCATTGGAACAACCTAGGGATGTGGTAGATTTTCTGTATCTTGACATCTTTAATCTTTCTAGGATATCTTTCTAAAATATAGGCTCTACTTCAGCCAGAAGTTATAGGATTGATGCAGTAGCACTTGATGAAATCTTAAGGCCTGTGTTATGTAGGAGGTCAGCTGAGATAATCATATGGTCCCTCTGTCCTTAAAATCTATGAATATGAGAAGTCTCCTTAGACCAAAACTCATTTGAAATGCCTCATTGTGCTACACAGTGCAGAAACCACATGGTTAATCAATGTTACGGTAAATCAACTGATGGAATTAAATAATTAAAACATTTTGCATGAGCCAAGCAAAAATCTGTGTGAAGGATATAAGTTCAAATGTGATAGCATCCTCACTCGTTGGGCTAGGAAGCCTGTAAGTGTTCCAATATTGATACATAAAACTGACCCAACTTCTCTCCTATTGAAAGAGAAGTTTACATCTCCCTGCAGTAGTTAAGCACTGCCATCTAGTGTTCAGTGTAAGAGGAACTACTGCTGGAAAAGCATTTGCTCCTGTTTATGCTGGGAACCAAGTTTCATTCTACAGTAAATTAGGGGTGAGGAGGCTCTTGTAATAATATTAAAGAAATTGAGAGACTGAGAAACACAAAATATCCACATATAAAAACACCGGCACATTTGCATGCATAACTACAGTAACTCATGCCTCTCATGTAAGATATGACTTCTTTATGTGGCAGCAAGATTGTCTTATTTGAATGAGAAAGTAGGAAACCATTAAATGCAATCAGGTGGGACCCTTTGCTTAACTGAAAAAGGGGCGGGGGGACTGGAAAGCCAATGCTATCCTAAAGAGTCTCAGTGCTGTAAAAGTGATCATGAAAATCAGTTCACAAAGTGAATCCAAGTTAAACAGAGGATTTGGAGAATTTGCCTCCAAATTGTCTAAGACGTCCAGCGTGGGCTTAAGAAAAGATACAGGAGCTCGACTAAGCACAGGAAGACAATGGCTTCCATTGTGAAGTGGGCTCTTCTAGTCTAAGGGGATATCTACATTGCAGCAAAATAAAAACAAAACCGCACAGTAACAAGTCTCAGAGCCTGGATCATCTGGGGGGCCCATGCTGTGGGGCTAAACACAGCAACGTAGACATTCAGCCTCCAGTTGGAGCCCAGGCTGTGAGACTCACCCCCCAGAGGGTCTCAGAGACCAGACTCCAGCCTGAGCCAGAATGTCTACACTGCAATTTTACAGCCATGCAGCCTGAGCCTCGCGAACTTCAGTCAGGTGACCCGGGCTCCGAGCCTTGGTGCTGTGGGGTGAGATGGCCTGGGCTAGCTGTGGCCCTGCTGCAAGTATTTTATTGCAAGGTAGACACACCCTAAGAGCCTTATGGCTACAAGGCCCATCTTTCTTTACACTGAAGCTGAGGGCAAGAATATTGACATTTTTGTCTCTAGCATCTTTTTTTCTTAAAGATCCTGGGCTTACTGTAAATTCATGAACCAAATAAAAGATGTTCCACAGGGAAGAATTATGATGGCCTCTTCCCAAATGGAAATAACCTGATAGGTACAAGGCTTTATTAAATGCCTTATATTATACATTTATCCCCTCCTTCATTTTCCTCAGCCATTCTGCCTTTCCTTCTCTTGTGTTTTCCCAAGGATTCTTCAACTCTCAGTTCCCTTATTCTTCCCTCCAACCCTCCTGTTTGTTCTCTCTAGTCCTTATATAAGTAGGGATCTATTAGCCCCACATTAAGGAAGCACAACTAGGAATTATGTGCAAAGTGCACTGAGTCATGCTCATCCATGACTGTTGAGGGAAGACCAGACTTCATGAATTACTTATGTAAGGAAGGTTTTAGTGGAACTCCCCCCTGCTCAGACAGTCTGAGTGGTGCTCTCTCCTGCCCAGTCAGCTGAAAGGAGGGGGGCACTTTGTTTGCATGGGCTTTGTATTTGCATGAGTACAATTAAGTATTTAGCATAATTCACTGTATATGGATAAGCACACCTAGGTGCTGAGCATAATGGGAAATGGTTAGCATGGCTGGTTTTGGGCTACAAACCACTTTTATGTTAACTGCTGGGGTAATGAAATGTTGTCCTTCAATTGTATGAACAGATGTCAGCAAAACTGTGCTTAGCCTGTTATGATAAAATACTTTACCCTAAACTAAATAGAGTGGCACAAAGGTGGCGGACAGATGTTTCAGCACTCTAAAGGCGGGGGCGGGGCGGGGGCGGGGAGAGGAAGAGGAAGAGGAAGAGGAAGAGGAAGAGGAAGGAAGGTGAGAGAGAGAGAGAGAGAGAGAGAGAGAGAGAGAGAGAGAGATGAGGAATCTCCTATTGGGATTGCACCAGCCCTGGGAAAGGGTTGCTCCCAGACGTGGAGTGATGATCTCCTCCCATTGTTAAAAGGTAGAATTAATGACTACTCTTGGAGCCTTTTTGTTTCCTGAAAACAGGGACATTGCTTCTGTGTCAGCAGAAGGCTTACCCATGAGCTGAAAATCACTAAGGGCTGAATCACTACAAGCTGAAAGTCACTAAGAGCTGAATCACTGCAAGCTGAGATTCACTAAGAGCTGAACTATTAGAAAGCCTGGGAAACCTTGCCTGACAACTGACAAAGCTGAGTCAGTCGGCACCAGTGGTCAGCAGGACCCTGGCGCGGTTGGCGCCAGCCAGGTGTGGTCCGCAGAAGCAGGTGCAGTCGGCACCAGCGGTCAGCGGGAGCCTGGCACGGTCGGTGCCAGCCAGGGTGGTCAGTGGGAGCTGGGCACGGTTGGTGCCAGCCTGGTGAGACCAGGGTTGGCAGGAGCCAGGTGCGGTCGGCGGTTGGGGACTTGGCAAGACCCGGAGGCGATAGGAGACAGCCACGGAAGAGGCCTGGTCAAGCCTGTGGCCAGTGGGAGTTGCAGAGGGGCAGGCTGAGCCCCAACTGGACATTGACACAACGATGGTCAGCACAGGGGAAGGCACGAAGGGGGAGGCGAAGGACACGCCCCATACTCTGTGGTGGGTTTGGCTCATCGAGTTCATGAATTCCGTTTGCACTGTTTCCCAAACCAGTGCTGTGTTACCTCTCTTCTGTTATTAAAAGGTTTACTTTCTACACTCAGACTCTGTGCTTGCGAGAGGGGAAGTATTGCCCTTTGGGGCGCCCAGAGTGATTTCCCAGGTGACTGGGCGGGGGCTCGAGCCAGTTTGGTGTTGTATCATTGACAGGGACCCCTAGATATAGAACCCGGCCCTTGCTGCTGCCGACTCTGGTGGAAGGGTTACACTTAAATTATAACACTGCTGAACAGCTGTCAAACCACATAATCACATTTTTATTATGCAGAAGATTTTCTAGTTGCTTAGTATTCAGGTAAATACGACTATGCATCAAAACTACATCTTTGCATGACATTGTTTTCTAGGAAGATCCATTTCTGTAGAATATTTCAGCGTTTAGTTTTAACATTTACATTTTTGTTACTTAATTTAAAAAAAAAAAAGATGCTAAACAGATATACTCGGATACCATCGTGACGCGCAAGTTATAGGACCCAGAATAAAATGTACAATGAAGAAAATAGCATGGTTTAACAGCAAGCCATTTCTTTGTGATTTTTGAGTCTGAGTGTGAACTTTTTCTATATCTGAGTAAATCCCTTGATTCAGTGAGGGTTTCACTTCATTTACACTGGTAGAAATTAAAGAATCTAGCCCTATATTATTTGCCAAATTCAATCTGGCAGTATTTTTTTCCATTGCATTTTCACCTGCACTGGAATATAAATGACCAGATTGAAACTTGGGCTTGGAAAAAGATGCTTTTTGTACTAAGGGAGGAAGTTTGTGTCTTGAGCCCTTCTCTATTCTCTATTAAACCTTATGGGGAAAGGAAGGTATTTCATTCAGCAGCTTGTCATTCACTTGCTCAAAAGCAATTTCATCTCCTTGATTCTGTGAAATGGGATGCTTACTCTCTTCTTTTAACACATTACTGACAGGTTTGTAATATTTCTTAGTGGGAGATGTGGCCTTATGCTTGATTTCTGCCTAATGCATAGCTGATGGATCTTGAAGCTGCTGAGGTGTAAGCAGGCTTCCTCTCTGGCAAGTAATTGTGCTGCTCCATATTGAGGTAAGGACCATTTGTACACACATTACTGAAAGTAATTTATTCCTAGATTTCAACACACTTAATTTGGGCTTCACTGTTCTTCACATACCTGCATCTAGTTGACAAAAGTGGTCAAACTATACTCCCAGGAAATAAAATATTTTATTACTAATTCACACTCCTCATATATCATGGGACAGAATTCATTTCAATCTGATTCTCAAACAGTATGCTTTTTTTTTTGTTCCCCCCATTTCTTTTCAAAGGATAATCAAAGGATTCAGCTGAAAGTGTTATTATATTTACAATTAAGACCTACAATTATCATTAGTGAAAGATTAAAGGAAAATTATACTTCTCTATTATTTCTCTATTATTATTATATTATACTTCTCTATTATTATTGTTTGCTTTGCAATTTTGACAGTTCTTGTGTATAGTTCTTTTAGCTTTTTCACCTATATAGTCAGTCAGTTTTCCCTAGTGTTTACATGGATCTTTCACAAAACAGGAGAAGAAAACATTTTTAAAAGTAGGACAATGTGATTGTAAAACCACAGAAACTGGAACAGGTGTAGTACCTGAGTCTGCTTTTAACTATTTTATTTTTAAATTCCATAGATCTCAAGTTGGTACTATCCCTTTTAAGACTAAAGAAAAATCATCAACTTAAATTTGGATCAAAGTGTAACATTTTGTAAAAATAATTTTTTATAAAACAGAAAAAAAATATGCTTCCACACTTTAGGGTCCAGGAAAATGTTTTTTAAACAAATATATCACTGCATTGGCAGAAAACCAAAATTGTGTATCTAAATCTGAAAATGAAACTGAGTCCAAAATGAGAAAAATGAAAATGCAAACAAAATGACAAGAAAATTGCACTTTTAAAATGCTTTTATTTGTACTAGTCAGTGAAGCTATTTGTGTCAAATATGAATTATAATTTGTGTATAAGGAAAGGGACTTTAATTTCTTACTAAAGAAATAATAATCAATATAATATGTATTAAAATAACTGAAGAATAATAATTTAAGTGAAGAAAAGTCCATGAGAAATGGAAGGTGCTGTTGAAGTGCAAGTATTAGTATTACTATATAATAAAGTATAAATTGATTTATTAAAAATAGTACCTAATTAATAACACCTAATTAATGTAGCCATAATCCAAACATTTTCAGGACTGTAATGGGACACAAAGATTCCACCTGTGGATACAGCTGAATTCAATTCTATTTGTCCATTTTATTCAACCTATGTATAAAAGCAGTAGGAAATGGCATGACTTTCAACGCTTGCAGAGCACAAATAACCTCCAACTCTAGATCTCCTTTATGCTAAAACAAAATCATCTCTCACTTCTCCTGCGGCCTCATTAAAAAAATCTTCTAGATGAAGAGCAACTGGCTGGAAGTAAATCCTCGCAGTACAGAGAAAAGAATAAATCTTTGGAGAAGCCATACATCTCATCCAAGGGACTCAGGCCCCCAAATGATAAGGTTGTTTTCCATCTAAGGGTCCTTCTGAAATGTTTACTCCTCCTGGGTACTTAAATGGACTCGTTAGACAGAAATGCATTCTACTCTCTCCAAAAGACTCTCTCCACTCCCTGCCAATTAATAACTTGATCCTCTGCAGAGATTGCCGTGCTTTTTACCTGGAGATGATAGAAAATGCTATGAGAAAGTTCCATGGTTCACCATGTGGCAGTCCATCTTCTAAGCAGCAGAGAACAATGAGAACAACTCAACCAGTGCTTGGCATGTCTTCCAGTTCAGTACCAGAAACAATTTTTCAGAATAATAATGAGACAACATGGTTACTAATCTTCAGGGAGAAAGTGGCCAGTGAAACTCAAATGGAAGAAAAGACTCCTGGTTTGTAAGATCGGACAGGATCATCTTCTCGTGAGATCACTGACGCAGCCAGCCAGTACAAAAGAATTCTAGGGCTCATTGGATGACATCAACCGCAGTGAGCCCAGTCCAGTCCTCATCTACCTGTCTGTCAATTAAGTACCTGTCATGTGAGGAGGTTTTGGAACAAATTGATAAATTAAACAATAATAAGTCACCAGAACCAGATGGTATCCAGCCAAGGGTTTTGAAAGAACTCATATGTGATATTGTAGAACTACTGAATATAATATGTAAACTATCATTTAAATTGGCTTCTGTACCAGATGACTGCAGGTAGCTAATGTTACACCATTTTTTAAAAAAAGCTCCAGGCAATTACAGGCTGGTAAGCCTAACTTCAGTACCAGGCAAATTGACTGAAACTATAGTAAAGAACAGAATTATCAGACACATAAATGAATACAATTTTGGGGACTTTATAAAGGGAAATCATGCCTCACTAATTTATTAGAATTCTTTGAGGGGGGTCAACAAGCATCTGGACAATAGGGATCCAGTGGAGATAGTGTACTTAGGTATTCAGAAAGCCTTTGACTAGGTGTCTCATCAAAGGCTGACAAGCAAAGTAACAGTCATGGGATAAGGGAAAAAGTCCTCTCATGAATCAGTAACTAGTTAAAAGATAGGAAACGAAGAGCAGAAATAAAAGGTCAGTTTTTAGAATAGAGAGTTCTAATAGTACAGTTCAACATATTCACAAATGATCTGGAAAACGGGGTAAACAGTCATGTGACAAAATGTGTAGATGATACAAAACTACCCAAGACAGTTAAGTCCAAAGCAGACTGCGAAGAGTTACAAAGGGATCTCACAAATCTGGGTGACAGGGCAACAAAATGGCAGGTGAAATTTAATTGGAAAACAACAGAACACATTGGAAAATATGATCCCAACTATACATAGAAAATGATGGAAAATGATAGCTGTTACCACTCAAGAACGAGATCTTGGAATCACTATGGATAGTTCTCTGAAAACATCCACTGAATGTGCAGTGGCAGTCAAAACAGATAACAGAATGTTGGGAATCATTAGGAAAGTGATAGATAATAGTTCAGAAACCATCGTAGTGCCTCTTTATAAATCTGTGGCATACCCATCTTGAATACTGCATGAAGAGCTGGTTGCCTCAACTCAGAAAAGATATATTGAAATTGGAAAAGGTACAGAAAAAGAAAACTAAAGTGATTAGGGATATGGAAAGCTTCCATATGAAGAGAGATTAATAAGACTAGGACTTCTCAGCTTGGAAAAGAGATGATTTAGGGAGAGATATGACAGAGGTCTATTAAATCATGACTGGTGTGGAGAAAGTAAATAAGAAGTGTTATTTGCTTCTTCTCAGAACACAAAAACTAGGGATCACTAAATGAAATTAATAAGCAGCAGGTTTAAAATGAACAAAAGGAAGTATTTCTTTGCACAACGCACAGTCAATATGTGGAAGTCATTGCCAGAGGATGTTGTGAAAGTCAAGACTATACCAAGGTTCAAAAAAGAACTAGATAAATTCGTGGCTATTAGCCAGGGTAGGCAGGGACTGCTGTTTGCCAGAGACTGGGAATGGCCGAAGGGAGGGATCACTTGATGATTACCTGTTCTATTGGTTCCCTCTGAAGCACTTGGCACTGGCTGCTGTCGGAAGACAGGATACAGGGCTAGATGGACCATTGATCTGACCCTTTATGGCCATTCTTATGTTCTTATCTGAGTGCAATCAAAAATCACATAAGCAAGCAAGTAGTTAAGGCATGTTACAATGAAATGTACAACCATTGCAGTAGTGATCTTATTATTAGATAAACCTGTCAGATCCCACAAACCAGCAGACTTCTTCCATTTGAGTTCCACTAGCCCCCCTCCTCTCATGGAATCTTCATGGTTAAGTCCAAACCATTCTGATACCCACTTAGATGTGCTACCCCCAGTAAGAGCCTAGGGGGTGACTTTAACACATAGAAGCAATGAGATTAGAACTGAGGCAAAACCTTGATGCTTGACTTATTATTTTATATCCAGATATTTTATGGAGCCCTGCAGTGTGGACATTGGTACATTTTCTGCACACTAGGTTGTCTAGAAACAATAATGTGGGTTAAAGATGGTGTTTTTTCTTTAACATGAATTTATTGTGTTTTGAGTGGTTTCAAACAGCTCAATAACTTTGTTTTCACATTAAGTTTTTTCCCATTTAATATCTATCAACATTCTAATAATCTCTAATCATGAATTTCATCATGCTGCAATAAATCAAGGAAATGAAGCATGCTTCATAAATTTCATCACTTGTTATAATAAAGATCATAAGCTGGTAGGAGTTTGAAATTAGTGTCTGAATTTAAATATTTTGTGATTTTAAAATTAAATAAATCAGAGCTCACATTCAATACCATTCTAATGTAAAACTAGAAACACCTCAGGTTATGTGAGGAAGAAGATAAGGTACAGGCTGTGTGTCTTGTAGCTGGTGATAGCATCATAACATACAAACACTATTTACATTACTACAGACGTGTTACCCAACCCCATAAGTAACATACCGCTATTTTTTACGGCTATAAATGGAGAGAGACTTAGGAAATTGGACTAGCATGTACATGTAAGTTAGATGTGTAATTAAATGCTTTGCTAATTTAAGGCTCTAGAGCAGAATATGACTATTCTTGCCAAGAAAAAGGAATCTAGTTTAGAACAATAATAACATAATAAAACTTTGCAGATCTATAATGCCTTGGGGATATAAAAATCTTTTCTAAATATGAATGAACTTGTTCTCATGGAAGCACGCCTTATCCTCATTTTACCTCTGGGGAAATAGAGGTCCAGCATGATTAAATGATATGCATAAAGTTGCATAGGATGGGATTTTCAAAAATGCTCAGCATAGACTTAACTCTGGTCCCTTTTGAAGTTAAAGGTAAAACTCCCTTTCCTTTGTGTCAGTGACAAAAACGAAAGCAGATCTCACTCATAATCCTATGCTTGAGCCACAAACCTATGCTTTCCCTCTTCACATATCATCAATGGGGATTCTAAACATTATGTAATGATCAGAGCACAGAATGGATAGTCAGGAATCCTTGTTTCATATTCCCAGCTCTGTCAGGGGCTTTCTCTGTGGCTTTGGGTAAATCACTTAACTTCCCAATGTCTCAAGTTTGTCCATCTGTAAAATTGATAGACTGAATCTTAATTAGCATATGGCATTCCATTTGCAATCCCTGGATGAAATATGTTGGATAAGACTAAAATATTTTTATTTGCAGTTGAGAGAATAATTCAGCATGAATAATTTGTTCAATGAGTTTAATCTTTTTCTCTTTGCATATTGTTTACTATTGACCTATCATTTTTTTCTAAGTTACTTATTTTCAAAATTATTTGTTGAATAATTTCTGTAAATATTTCTTGGTTAATGGATTGTTCACAAAGAGTTTATTGAGAGTGTTCGTTGTCTGAAATTTGGCTGGTTGGGTGCTTTTGATACATAGGTCACATGGTACTGCCTCTGTTCCCTGATTTAATTAATGCAACTTTTAGAATAAGTTTTCTGGCATGAATGCTTGCATTTATGTGTCAGCATTCATTTTCTGTGACTATTCTTCCATATTTG
Source organism: Mesoclemmys tuberculata (assembly GCA_007922155.1). Lineage (NCBI taxonomy): Eukaryota > Metazoa > Chordata > Testudines > Chelidae > Mesoclemmys > Mesoclemmys tuberculata. The sequence goes on along the minus strand of ML675624.1, from coordinate 66,053,632 downwards.
CTTATAACATGTTCCCTGCCTGCAAATGCATTTATGGAAAGCAAAACTGTATATTTAGTTCACAAATATAGGCAAAGGGAATTCAATATTTTATTTAGGGAAACATTCATAAAAACACATTTCAGGTACTCACTCAAGTCAGTTCTTATTATATTTTATTCTTTATGCACAGAAAATAAAGACAATGTTAAAATGTTCCTGATTTCCTTTTCTTCAATATAAATTAAATTACTGTTTACAACCTGCAGGTCCAGGTAATTTAACATGATTGGAAGGAAACTCTGTGGATTTATATTTTCCAAATGGTTTAGAATCAAATCTTTTGCATTAATTAGGTATAAGTGTGAAAATGTAAAACCATAATTTAAGTAAATGCAAGGAATATCAAGATGAATGAAATGAGATCTCTAGGGACAATAACATTGCAGTGTGTATTTTATCGTAGCATTAAATCTTCTGAAATTTTTACAATTTACAAGAAATATTGTTTAGCTATAAATATGTATTAAATTATAAAGCACAGGACTTCAAACAAGCCTTGATTTACATTTTTACTTACCTGAGGGGGTCATTAATTGCTAGAACTGAATAATTATCTAAGGATCTTCAAGTAAAAATGGAGGCAAAGAAGTTTAAAGTTCTCAGGGCGACAAGCACAGTCTGATTTAAATATATTTATGCAGTTTGGTGTCTTACGAAATTGTACTGCATTTAAATGATAAATTAAATGTTTTAAGCTTTTTCCACGCTATATTTTTATCTTGGGCTGGAATTATGGAATGACTGATGAAGGAATTAATTTTAAAGGCATTTGTCCATTTAAAGTTTGTAAGGCTCAAAATGAGATTTTGTTCTTTCTTTTCATTAGAAATGGCTTAAAGCTATATAAATAATCAAGGAATCAAAGTGGTTGTTGGGTTCATAATTTCCACAGGCACTTCATACTTCATCTTGCTATGCAACTTGGATTGCCCAAATCAAGACAGACAACACAGCAATTCCAACAAAGCCCCCCAGTGTAGGCACAGCTATGTTGACAGATGAGTGCTTTTGTTGGCAGAACTAATATTGTTCAGGGAGCTGGTGTTTCTATACCAGCAGAAAAACTCCTTCTGTCAGCATATGCTCTATCTACACTACAGGACTCGGCCAGCATAGCTATACCAGTACAGCTGTATCGGCAGGGCCTGTGTAGTGTAGACTAGCCTTTAGGATAGTGTTGGCATAATTTTCATTCATTTAAATCAATAGTAAGGCCAATGCTGAGTGCTTTTGATAATCCCACCCATATAGCATTTATGGCCACTATGCTCTTGCAATAATCCCCTATTTGTATAGTGTAGTAATGTTTTAGCAGCATCCAATGTTTTGTTTTTGTTTGTGTAGGTGTAACTTGGAGCCAGCTATTTAGAAAGAGAACGTGGGAGAAATGAATCCATAAACTTGGGGACTGTACCCTGTGCTGAAGAATTACAGATATAGTAGCCATATTTAAGAAAGGGGAGAAAAAGTGATGTGGGAAACAAGAAGACTGTTAGTTTGACCTCAGTTGGATGCAATGTTTTAGAACATATTTTGAGAGAGAAAATAGTTAAGGACATAGAGGTAAAGGATAATTGGGATAAAATAAAACCTGGTTTTATAAAAGATGGATCATGCCAGGCCAAACTGACCTCTTTCTTTGAGAATATAACCAATATTCTAGATAAAGGAAATGCAGTAGATCTACTCTGACTCTCAGTAAAGAATTGCATACAGTTCCACATGGGAAATTAAGTGGAGAAGATGGGGATTAATACAAAAATCAAAAGATGGGTAAGGGACTAGTTAAAGGGAACACTATAACAGGTCATATGAAAGGAGTTCTGTCAGGCTGGAAGGCAGTTAATAGTGGAGTTCCTCAAGGACTGATCTTGGGACCAATCTTATTTATCATTTTCATGAATTACCTCGGCACAAAAAGAGGGAGCATGCTAATAAAATATGTGGATGATACAAAGTTGGAGGTATTGCCATGCCAATATGAAGGAGGACCGGAATATCGTACAAGATCTGGATAAATTTTAAAAATGAAGTAGTAGAAATGGGGTGGATTTTAATAGTGCAAAGTGCAGGTTCATGCACTTAAGGAGTAACAACAAGAATTTTTCCTATGAGCTAAGGCTATATCAGCTGGAAGTGACGGAGGAGAAAGACGTGGGTGTACTGGTCAGTTAAAGGATGACTATGAGCCACCAATGTGATGTGGCAATGAAAGTCTAATGCAGTCTTAGGATGCATCAGGTGAGGTATTTCTGGTAGAAATAAGGAAGAGTTGTTATCATAATATAAGGCACTGGCGAGACCTCCTTGGGAATCCTGTGTGTAAAACTGTTCTCCCATATTTAAGAAAGATTAATTCAAACTGGAATAGGTGCAAAGAAGGGCTACTAGGAGATCAGAGGAATGGATAACCTACCTTACAAGTGGAGACTTAAGGAGCTTCAGTTGTTGAGCCTTTCAAAATGAAGGCTATGGGGAGATATGATTAAGTATAAAGACATCAGAAGGATAAACACTGAGGTGACAACAAGAACCAGCTTGCTATCGGGTTCGATTAATATGGATCCCTCAAATAAAGAGTGACAAGGGTTGCTTTGGATACAACTTTGTTTTACTAACAACAATCTATGCACTAACAATTACAATTTAAAAGATACAGCAACTTAACTATATAAAACACAATCACAGTTACAATTATACAATTATACTTACAAAGCTAGCTTATACTAAAGGGTTAAACTTATGCTATTATACTTACACTGCAATGGTGAGGTTTGTCAGCAGTAAAAACAGCACTTCAAGTTTTCTAGTAGGGTTCCCGGGTTTGCATCTGAGTGGGATACAATGTTGCACTCAGGTTTCGCAGCCACACACTCTATACTTAGGTTTTGAGTGGCAAGCTGGGGAGAGATGGTAGGTAGATCAAAGCCTGCACATAGGGCTATTCTGGTGCCCTTCCAAAGATACGGGACATCTCCGGTTTACTTCCTGTTTTTTGATCACCTTTATCCTCTTCCTCACAACAATATGCCCACTCTTTTAGCCAATTACAAAGTTTCCAAGAGCAATGAGGTAACTGGGGACTGCACCCCAAAACAGCAAAACTGACAGAGTGAAACCAGATTTTATTCTTCTTAATTGTCCAGCTGTTGTTTGCTGCTGACAAAGAATCACCCATTGCAATACATATCTAAACACTATTCAAATGCAGTTTTCTGGGTTTCAAGTCACAGAGATTTTGTTATAATACATGAATGGGTACTATTTAACTGAAATTTACTGAGTTTCAAGTAACAGGTTTGTCAAAACCCACAGGCTACGTCCTGATTGCATTGCCTTTAACACTTAATGCCTGCTGGGGTGTTTCCGGCCGCTGGTAAGTTTCAGGGAGGTTTTGCTGTGATACATGAATGGATACTATATTAAAAAAGAGCTTCACAGAGATTGATACTATTTGGATGAAATTTACTGGGTTTGAAGTAACAGGTTTTCCAAAGGCTACATTTTGAATACATTGCCTTCAGTACTTAGCACCTGCAGACTCCTCCCGGGGCTGGTAAGTTTCACAGAGATTCTGTTACCATACGTGGCCAGCCGGGGTTGATGCAAGGCAGTTAGCATTTGGTTCAATGAGTTTATATTCCTGTTAATTTAAAATGGAGTTGAGTCACTCTATTTATTCTATTATTTTAAAATGGAGTTGGGTCACTCCAACTATAAAATGAAACAATGTTACAACAAACACCAAGGAGGGAGAGGAATTATTTAAGTTATGAGCCAATGCTAGCACAAGAAAAACTGCATATAAACTAGCCATCAAGAAGTTTGAGTTTGAAATTAGTAAAAGGTTTCTAACTATCAGAGCTGCAAAGTTCTGGAGCAGCCCTCTGAGGGGAGTAGTAGGGGCAAAAAATACTAACTTGCTTCAAGACTGGTCTTGATAAATTTGTGGAGGGGATGGTATGATGATATTGCCTACAAAGGCATATTATGGCCCACTGGTGACTGTAATTAGCACATATCTCCAATTGTTGGAGATGGGACACAAGATAGGGAGGGCTCTGAATTACTACACAGAATTCTTTCCCAGCTATCTGCCTGGTGGGTCTGGCTTGCATGATCAGGGAATAACTGATTGCCATATCTGGGATTGGGAAGATTCCAATATTCCATATTTGGGATTAGGTCAGTTTGACAGATACCCTATTGTTGTTGTTGTTTTGCCTTACTCAGCAGTGTGGAGCACAGGTCATTTGCTGATTTGAACTAGAATAAGTGGTGGATTCTCCATAGCCTGAAGTCTTTAAATCAAGACCCAGTGGTTTTTAGTCTATTTCAGGAGCAGGTTGGTGAGGTTCTATGGTCTGTGAGGATCATGATGGTTCTTTCTGGTCTTAAAATCTATGTGTCTATGAGAAAGGACTTTGATATGATCATCTTATAAAAAGAATTTCATCACAGTTGACTAAAAATTTTCCTAGGAGCTAACTGCTTATATGTTTAGAGAAATGGAACTGGCAAGTCCATTTACATCTGGTGGTTTCCAATAAATATTTCCTATAATGGAGAAGTGAATAGACCACGTGATTGTGAGGCTCTGGGGAGGTAAGATATCAGTCTTTGATAAATCATCGGTTGTGAAGGATGGATTTTTTTTCCAGTATCTTAAATCCTCTCAAGAATCAGAATGTGTACTATGCTCAAAAGATCTGGGACTTTAATGAGCACAAAAACATCCCATACATGCTCAATTGAATTCCACAGCTCTACCTGCTGTTCAAAGTTATACATAATTTAACATATAATCCAAGTTATGAAGTTGCTGTAGAAAATGAGTATGTATATGTTGAATGGACTAAGATTCTATGCATATAATCCACATTGTCTTCCCCCAGATTATGGCTGAAAGCTTCTTTCAATAAGTCACAGAAGACAGTATTGAAAGTTGAAAAGAATCAGCAAAGAGGCTGTTAATTTATATCTCTAATCCGTTCACTGGCTTCTACACTCTTTCTCCACTACATTCAAGTTTTTCCTTATTTTCAAGGCATTTAATGCCTCCATCTCTGCCTACATACATGCTCTTTTCATCCTAACCTCCCTTTACCGTTCAATATCCTCTGTCCTAAAGCTCCCTTTGTCTCCTCTGACCTCCTTATATGCTTTTCCATGTCAACCTCCATACACTCAGTGCCCTCCTGTGGGCTGAGTGTTCTCTCTTCAAAACTCATTTTGTCTTTGCAAACCCCTCGGAAGTTGATTTCCTCACCAATCAATCACTTCCCTCCTCTACCTCATGTATTTTTAATTTCCTTTCACACATTCCAAGGCCAGAAGAGTCCACTGTGATCATCTAGACTGACCACCTGCATAACACAGGCTGTAGAACTGCCCCCCAAAAATTCCTAGATCATATTTAGATCATGTTTAGAAATATCCTAGATCATCTTTAGAAAAACACCCAATCTTAATTTAGAAATTGCCAGTGATGGAGAATCCACCAGGACCCTTGGTAAATTGCCCCAATGATTAATTACATCCATGTTAAAAATTTACATCTTATTTCCATCCTGAACTTGTATAGTTTCAACTTCCAGTCATTAGACCTATACTGTACCTTTCTCTGCTAGAGCGAAGAGCCCATTGTCAAATATTTGTTCCACGTTCTCTCTGTTAGGCTCAATATATTGAGCATTGTTGTTATATTCGGATACACTGGGACATCCTCAGGGTTTGTCATTACATAGATTTTGTAAAGTGCTATGCACATATCGAATTATAATAATTATAAGGTATCTGCTGAGAGAGTGGATCCTTGAATTATTTCTCAAAAATAACACCTGTGTGAAAATTATACAAGAGGTAATTTTCCAAAAATGATAAATCTGACCTATTCCCAGAAGGGAAAAGAAAAAGAAAAAAAGGAAAAGAAAGCCACCTTATCTGCAGAGTAGTGTTCCTTACTTTAAAAATTCAAAATGATCTGGACAAACTGGAGAAATTATCTGTAGTAAATTGGATGAAATCCAATAAGGACAAATCCAAAGTATTCCATTTAGGATGGAACATTCAATTGCACACATACAAAATGGGAAATGATTGCCTAGAAAGAAGTACTGCAGAAAGGGATTGGGGGGTTATAGCGGATCACAAGGTAAATATGAGGCATCAGTGTAACACTGTTGCAAAAAAACCAAACATCATTCTGAGATGTATTAGCAGGAGTGTTGGATGCAAGACATGAAAAGTAATTCTTCTGCTCTCCTTCACACTGATAAGGTCTCAGCTGAAATATTGTGTCCAGTTCTGGGTGCCACGTTTCAGGAAAAACGTGGACAAAATAGAGAAAGTCCAGAGGAGAACAATAAAAATTATTAAAGGTCTAGAAAACATGACCTATATGAGAAGATTGAAAAAATTAGGTTTCTTTAGTCTGGAGAAGAGAAGTTTGAGAGGGCACATGGTAACAGTTTCAAACACATCAAAAGTTGTTACAAGGAGAAGGGACAAAAATTGTTCTCAAACTCTGAGGAGAGGACAAGAAGCAATGGCTTAAATTTCAGCAAGGCAGATTTGGACTGGCCATTAGGAAAAGCTTCCTAAGTATCAGGGTAGTTAAGCACTGGAACAAATTACCTAAGGAGGTGTGGAATCTCCATAATTGGAGATTTTTAAGAACAGGTTAGACAAACACCTGTCAGGAATGGTCTAGTTTTTACAGAGTCCTGCCTTGAGTGCAGATTACCTCAAGGTCCCTTCCAGTCCTACACATTTATAATTCTCTCTCTCTTTCACTCTCTCTCTCACTCTCTCTATCTATACATATATAATTACAATCTTTCAGCTAACTGAGACTAGAACTGGGTGTAGGATGAAATGTTATCCCTATTTGACCTGATCAGTTAGCCAGTTATAGGGGACTTGCAGGGATTTTTTGGTTAGGTGGAGAAATTGATGATGGAGTCAGGTATTTCTTTGATGTAATCCTGTTTTTTTATGAAGAATGTACATAAAGTCCTGTTTTCCTTAACACAATTGGAACAGCAAGAAACAGTTTCTTTGCTCACAGTTCCAAATCTCTTTCAGTCAGTTCATTCCCTAATTAACCTCAGATCCTACATCATTTTCGTTGGTGTTCACTATGTTAAATGTTCAGTTGCTACTAAACATTTTGGTGAAAACTGAAATAAAAAAGTCTCTTTTTCCTCTTTAGACTTGATTCCAATGGGATCTTACCTACCAATTTGATTATGTGCTAAATAGGTGCATGTAAGTTCCTTCTATACCTCCTACCCTTTTGGTATTAGTTCAACACTCTCCTGACTAATCTAGCCAGCCTGTCCCTGAGGATATTGGTTCCTTTTCTACTGAGGTGGAGGCCATTCAAACTGTACAGTCCCCTCTCCACACAGAAGGTGAACCAGCATTCCACAAAACCAAACCCCTCCACCACTTACCTAGCTAGCGGTTCACTTTACAAGTACGTTGCAATATCATATTTATGTCCAGTTATCTCTTAGGACAATTGGAACAGCTAAATTATGTTACAGCTAGGCATTTTTTAATTGTAATAGGAAAACAAATTGACATAGCTGAAATGAGCTAGAAGCTCCTGCCCAAGTTAATGTTGCAGCATACTTGTTTTCCTCCTGCAGCTGGATAAGCATTTTTAAGGCCTTGAAGGAGTTTCCATAGCTTTTACCTGCTAGACCTGATGGACCATATTTAGAATTCAGCTCCCATGCAGGAATTGTTTCATGTCCATGATTATGTAGTGTGTCGAGACCTGAGATACCACTAATTCCTACTGAAGTCATCCATATGAAGGCAGAATAGAGCCCAATTTGGCAATGGGCTTATTGCTGCTGAAATACCCCTGTTACCCACAGTTCTGCTGCCCAGAATTAAAGAAGGATGTTGATACTTTGAAAAAGGTTCAGAGAAGAGCAACAAGAATGATTAAAGGATTAGGAAACATGTCATATAGTGGTAGACTGAAGGAGCTCAATTTATGCAGCTTAACAAAGAGAAAGATAAGGGATTACTTGTTTACAGTCTATAAGTACCTTTAGGAGGAACAAATGTTTGATAATGGGCTCTTCAATCTAACAGACAAAGGTATAAAACAATCCAATTACTGGAAGTTGAAGTTAGACCAGTTCAGACTGGAAAATAAGTTGTAACTAATTATCAGTCGGGGCAATGAACCACTGGAACTTCTTTGGCTGTCTGTCATACTTGATGATGACTGTGGAGGAGGAAAATTTAGCACTTGTTAGCTGAGCAATGAGAAGTGATCCCAGCACTTGAAATAAAGCCTCTCTGACAGTTTGGGCAGGAGAAATTGGAGAACTGCGTGATATTATGCCATTGAAGATGATGCTGTTGATATGCTGCCTTTTTATGCACATCAAGTGCCTGGATAGAATCATACACTACAGATCTTCATTTACCACAAGCAAAAAGTAACAGAAATGGAGACAGAAATGTCTGAAACTTTCTTATAAAGAGGAGATACAGATTTTTGCAGACTGATGCTGAATTCACAGGTAGGAATAAAATTGTAAGCCTGTAGAATCTGTTTGTAATATTTGAACTCCCCTCAGCCGTACTCCATATTGTAAATGTAAAACTCCATTTTGACCAAATGTACTCCATCTTGTACAAAACTCTTTCTAAACTTTTAGATGAATAGGTAATGTTACCTGAACAAGGTATGAATGGAAGGTGCTTGTATGTGTGAACCAGACCCAAACTGCCAGCTTGTCCTGAAAAGTGTGGTGCCCAACCTAATGGCTGAAGAAGTGTGAACACATCCCTAAAAAGCAAAAGAAGAGTCCACCTCAGAAAACAAAAGAGTAAACTTAATCAAAACACCAGGAACAAGCTGAAAGTCACATCTGCTATTGTCCCACAAGCAACGGACACAGAGAAGCGACGTGACTCAGCAAAACTCCTAAATTTAAACTGAAGTCAAAAGGTTATAAAAGACTGGGTGAGATTCAAGGCTTTTGGGGGAGAGAGAAACTGTTCTGCAGACCATCAAAGAAGAGCGTCGGTGCGCGCCCGACAAAGACCCCGCTCTCCTCGTGCCCAGCTTCTCTGGCCAGGTAGCTGCCACGAGCCACAAACTTCAGCAAAGAACCCAAGCTGCGATCTCCAGCCACGATAAGAACTGGTAGCCATACAACCTCAGAACATTTCCTGGTGTGTTTGGGCGTGTGTGTGTTTGTGTGTGTGTGTGTGTGCATAGGTTTAAGATAGTTATTGAGTGTGTGCGCATAGGTTTAAGATAATTATTGATTTAGTATCTGTTAATAAATGTGGCATACTGCCTTTTCCCCTTAAAAGTGTCCCGAGTGCTCTTTTTGCACAACAGACAAAGTATCATGAAAAGAGTGAAATACTTTTTTATCATAAATGACTGACTGTTTTTTCAAAAAAGAAAGAACCACAATAAATTACAAATGGAAACATATTGACTTACAAAAGGATAATAAACTTCTCAATAAACTGCAAATGGAACCATCTAAGGAGTAATAATAAGAACTCTGACAGACACATGAGCTGGATCAAAACAGCCTTTAGCTTCAATGTCTGGTAAGCACGACTTTACATCATCTGTGTATATTTTAATGCCAATTCCCATTAAACAGTGATGCTGAAAGTGGATACTTTTGCTCTTTTCCCACACTTTGCTTCTGCTATTGTTTTCTCATTCTCCTTTCCAGCATGCCACAGGAAAGCAGTTTTCTGAGCCAATCTTCCTCTCCAATCCAAATTAAGGATTTCTCTCCTTTAATAAGTCCAGAGGGGTAGCCGTGTTAGTCTGTATACAGCAATAACAACAAGAGTCCTGTTGTATCTTAAAGACTAACAAATTTCTGTGGGCATAAACTTTCGTGGGCTGCAACCCACTTTGTCAGATGCAT